>JASJOG010000208.1:340000-570426 GCA_030142905.1 Heliopora coerulea
TGTCGTCAACACTAACTACACAGTCATAAAAACGAACAAGGGCAATAGTTTCGAGGCTTTAGTTTTTATGCATTATTCATTTTTCATTCATGTTTTTGAATTGTGAAGTGACGATTAAAACTGGGATTTTAATGAAATACTGCTTCGACGATCAGGTTGCGCCAAATGGATACAACGCTAACTAAATAGGACATTAATTCCTAACTCTAGAACAGCAAACACGAAGAATTGTCTGTTTTTGTCGCTGCGATATTCCTACATTCGTAGGCCGACGCTACAAAAAAAGACTTAACAAACAATCACGAGAGCGTAATTGTAATTGCGTGCCTTACCTTTCGCCTTCTTGACTTTCCCTCTTTATGCGAACGCGCTGTTTTGAGTCACGACTGGCTGCCATAAGGTTTTGTTTAAGTATTTGTGACGTTTGATCCGAACTTTGATCGTCATCGAAATCCTCGTCCTTGAAAAGTCAAATTAAGAGTTGGTTTGCCGGTGGCAATCTCAGAGACGATTAAAATGAACTATCAAAACAAAGTACCTCTTCTGAAACTTGAGAACACAAAATGAATTTCCGTTTTTTGTTTTGAATATGAAATTTTAGATCCCAGTTTAGTCTGTGGTTAAACCGAGCAAAATATTCTAGGAGACAGGTTTAAAGATATTTTAAGAAAAAAGTTTAGTTTGTTAGGAGAGTTAAACATCGGGAAACTGTTTGAAAGCTTTTTGGTCAAGTAAAGTGCCGTTTTCATTGATCTACTTAAAGTATTGATTTGTTATTTTTAGTTCTTTATTGCGTCTGGATTTTTTCAATTAGTTTATGTTAACACTAAGTTGCCGGCAATTGATCAACGTGGAATTTGTTCAGAGCAAATTTTCCCAAGTGCGGAAGAGGCATAAAAATCCCCATTATAAATATTGTCGCTTCCATATTTGCTATATTAGGTTCAGAGGCGTAGCGAAGGTTGGATATGTGAGGAAAGGGTGTAAGACTGAATTTAGCTTACAAAGTGGGCGTAATTTGGACGCGGTCAGAAGGCGTGCGGCTGTTTTATTCACATACCACTTTAACTATTAATTATTAACTGGGAAACTTGACTGCAGTCTTGGGCAAAGGTCGACACCCGCTAACTGATTTTTGACGCTGCGTTCTACGTTATGGGTGAATATACCGAACATCTTTAGTCCGAGATTGATGAAGGTGTTCGTGGTGCTGAATGTCTTAGACCCTTGTAGCTCTGCGATTTTGCTGGAAAGATTAGCAAACTTTTTGAGTGATAACGCATCCGCCAGCTCGGAGAAAAATTTGCTTAGAGGAAGTCAGCTTCTTAGCTCGGTTTTCCTTTGATCGCAGAGAGTGGCGAAAGTGTTCACCGGTTGCATCGGTCAAGTGGACACACCTAATTGAAATCGGCCTTTCACGCATTCGCAAACGGTGAACAAACCCAGACTTTTGGTTTGTGTACGTGCGTTCAGACATTCGTGGCAAAATTACGACGCAATATGCTAAAGGCTGATTCAAGTCGAAAGTGTTCAAAGATTCGTTCTGGCAAATGGAAACATATAAGCAGTTGCAGCATTTACAGCGACCACAATCGCTGAGATCAATCGATCCCTGCGATTCTAGCATATGGTTCCAGCGATCGAAAGATCACTCTGGAACACTTCTAGCGTAGGATAAGATTCATTCACCCAGTAAACAGAAGCAGAAATTGAGGGTGCAATGAAATACACAGGCTATCGTGGACAATGTTAAGGTTTAGGAATTAAAGTTCGTAGTCTATAGATTCTTCAACAAACTGAGCGAGGGGAATTGATGCAACCTGATGCGGCGGCCACCCGACCGACGTTTGCTGACATCCATCATTGTGGTGACAATTTTGAGCATGATGGCGAAGGCTATAAAGTGAACCGTTCGAATTCGAGAGAATCAACATCTGTTGATTACGTCATGGTTGAAATATGGTCATTAGTACCTCCCACCATAGTCCGGCAGGGCCCCTTTGGCAAGTGTCAGCAACTCCTAAGCCAACGGTAGATTAGACTTTTTAGCCTTGGATAGCAATTTATCTAAAATAAGGAAACTCCGAGATAAAACCAGAAGTAGGAAGCAAGACATTTATTCGGAACAAGTGCCCCCCATTAAACGAGCTGGCTCTGATGAGATGACCTATAGAGTGGCGCCCCTGCCTTGCCAACTAGGTATACAGGTAGCCGAAAGCTTCAGCTTGCAAGTACACCACCTTCAGGTGTTGGCAAACTTACCCTATTAGCCCAAGGACTAGAATACAATCTGCGTAGCTGGCTGATGTCCACGTTCTTAGTTGGTTGACGATAAACCAGCCTTAAATGCTGAAACAGGTCAATACTAATCTACGAATAAAACAATATTCAAATTTACCCGGCACAGCTAAACTGATCTTAACTGGTTGGAAGTGTAACAGAGTACTGTTAAGATCAAACTGGATATGCGCATGGTGGAGTACTTTGAGGGACTTCAGGCTGTACATCTCTTACTCCTTCCTGGCTGGATAAGTTGGGCATGTAAGGGCTGGCCCTGTGGATGTTCTTTAACAACCATTTTAATGGTAAAATTTCCTGTTCTTACAAGTTCCCTGAAATGTGCAATGTCCTTCGCAGCCTTAGTTGGTGGACTGATGGGCGCCCTTCGTAGGCTGAAACCCCTTGCACTGTTCTTTGTTGGGTTGTGTGCGAGTTGTAATAA
Source organism: Heliopora coerulea (assembly GCA_030142905.1). NCBI lineage: Eukaryota > Metazoa > Cnidaria > Anthozoa > Scleralcyonacea > Helioporidae > Heliopora > Heliopora coerulea. The sequence goes on from JASJOG010000208.1 coordinate 342,723, forward strand.
TGATAGCAGGCTGAGACCCTTTCCACCGTCCTTAGTAGGTTGGTATCATGGCGAGTTGTGATAATGATAATGATAATGATAATGAAAATAGTAATAATAATAATAACTTGAAAAATTGCTGAACAAGTGGAAAACAATATTAGAAGTCTGCAATGATGGGCAGAAGAAAACAAACAGATGGGTTTCGATTATAACTGGATTTTTACAAGGAGACAGTTATTCACCTATAGGTTTTTGCCCAAGTGAGGTGCCAGTTGGCATGTTATTAAGCGAAACTATTGGGTACAAGATGGGCAGTCAAGGAGCAGGATTTTGAAGAGAACACACAGCTTATTCATAGATGACCTGGTAGTGTACCAAGAAAACCACAGTAGCTTAGAAGCCGCTAGTGAGATGATTGTAAAGGTCAGCCATGATACAGGGGTATGCTATGGGGTAAAAAAAGTGTGTGGAGATAGTATTTGGACTTGGTAAAATGGTGGAGGATGAAGGATTAGAAGAATTAGATGAAAGAATGAATGCACTTGACCCGGATGCGAATGAAATATATGGGTTCCTAGGATGTGAACAAGATGATTAACTTGACAAGAAAAAAGTTATGGGAAGAGCAAAGGCGGTAGCGAAGAGGATGAGAAGTCTAACGCAGCTAGAGGTTTATGATAAGAACTTGGTTAGAGCTGTGAACTGTAGAGTAATACCTGTAGCAGGATATATGTTGAATGTGTGCTTGCCGATTGATTAGGGAAGATCTGGTTGAACTTGATGTAATTGTGAAGAGGAGATTTACAGAGAGGAAAATGCTGGGGCGCCAAGCAGGAGATGAAAGGCTATGCATGGCACGTGGCAAAGGTGGAAGAGGGTTTAAGAGTATGAAGCATATGTGTAAAGAAACAAAGTTCAGAATACTTGTTACATGCCACTATCAAGATGTCAATGGATTAAAGTTGCTTGGGGTTGGGGCCCGGTGAGGGCACAGACATGAATATTCTTTGATAAAGAGAGAAGCAGAAAGAGGCAATGGAGGCGATAGAAGTTAATTTCGAGATGATGTATGGAAATTGGAAGGACGCCTGGAGGAAGCCAAAAATCTTGCTTATATGCAAGACGGAAGAAGGACGTGTTTACCAACATAAAGAGAAGAAGTTACGAAGCGAGTTTTTAGAGATCAAGAGGGGACATGTAACCTGTAGTTAGAGTGTAACCTAGACCCGGGAAAAACGACAGCAGTGATAGAGATGCTGGAACAAATGATCGGGACCAGAGTTTGGAAGACTTTAAGGGTACTTTAAATGGAAACGAAGATGTGCAGATCATGTTTTGGTAAGAGAGAAACAGTATATCATCTACTGGCAGGATGTACGTTTTTGCCGGTAGTGAGTATTCAAAAAGGTATTGGGCCTATGGTCTTTGCAACTGAATGGAGGAAAGATGTAGGTTTGAATGATTAGAGTGTAGTCTGGTACAAAATAACATGGAAGAATTTAAGAGAACAGTCGTCGAAAAGCCGGGTAAGAATCTTGTGTGCGAGTTTGAGTACAAGATGAGAAAAACTACGAAAGGGTGGAGATCAGATTTGATTTTGGAAGATACCAAAGAATACAAAATTTGGATAGTCGACATGGTCTGTACTGCAGAGGCAAACGTTGCACAGAAACGGAAGGAAAAATTGCAGAAATGCCAACAGTGAGCATTAGAAATCCGCGAAAGGCGTGCAGGCTTCATGGTGGAAATACGGCAGTTCCTTTGGTAACTGGAGGTTTAAGAGGAGGGTTGAAGAAAGTAGAAGAACAGATAAAGAAACTGATAAGAGAGAAATCCCGACAACAGTGGGTAGTAAAGTAAATGCAAAAGGCTGTACTAATGGAGAGTGAAACCATCTTGAGGAAGATGATGTCGAATGTGGTGCAAGTCGAGTAGATAGCGATGAAAGATAGTAGATCTTGATACCTTGAGATCTTGGCCCGTAGATGTGGGCTCTAAAACTTCATCGTAGAAATAGATGCTGTGGCTTTGTTTTGGCGAGACTTGATAACGAATGGCAACGCATAATAAATCCTATAACTCATATTGAAGATATTACAACACGTTCAACACTATATGTATGCATTACAAAAAAAAATATTACTGAGTCAAATTATTGCTAAGTAATATTATTGTAAGCATTTGTTTAAGAAATTTAGTGATGAAAATTTAATTAGCACTACCTTACATGTCAAGTAATTTAGTAAAATGATTTAAATGAACTCCAAAACGTATATTTAATTATGTGATTCTAGTTTAACTGGATATACCTATATGCTGATTGCTGTTCTGAATGCTACAAGCGAACTTCTTTTTATCATTTTTCACTCATCTTGTATCTAAAGAAGAGTATCTAAATGTTCGTTTAAGCTTCTCATCACTGACCTCGGGAGAACAAAATTTTGCTTCTTTCTTGTAATACAATTATGCCTTCTCATAAGCCGAACAAAGTCGATACTTACGGTCTCTGATTCCTTATGTAGACGTCTTTATTCTCGAGTTTACACGTTCGGGTCTGTTAGTACGTCCTCGAAAAGCATTGGATTATCCCGTTTTATCATAACTCTGTTAGAACGAATTTTGAATATGAAGCTTAACGATGGATGATTTATTGCAGATATAGCACGCCACGTTGCAGCACTCAAACCGAGATAACGCCACAGTTTTGTATACTAATTTATCAGTCGAGGCATTGAGAAAGGGGCGTAAACGTTTTAATAAGCCGCTAAGAGATGAGATCGTGATGCACAGGTTGTCAGTTTGACAGGTCGAAATAACGATAGTATCCAGCGTTACACCTCAATACTTTGAGGTTTTCATTACCTTTATGGTGTTATCACTAAGATGGAGTTGAGTTGGGTTAAAATGACTTGATATCTAACACGTTGCAATTAACTTATACTCAGTATTTGTTAATTATGTTGTTAAAGATTTTGCAGGAAACTCAACGAATGTATCTTTTCGCATGTTCCTAGCGTTTCACTTACCTTTGCAGATCCAAGTTATTCACCTTTACTGCGCCAGTTCGACAACACTGCCAGTTTTACTCAAGGATCCACAATCTACAGTATTATAGTAATTGCAGTTTAAATACTTAGAAGGAAGTAAACAGTTTAAACTTTCATTTAGAGCCATGCAGTAACTACTGTTGGGATGATTTGAGTATTCATGTGCTTGGAGAACTAAATAACAATGAATCATGGGTCAAAAGTGGTTATCTAAACCTGGTCGCGTCACCGCTCAAAGAGCCACATTTTATGTCTTTCGAATAAGGCATCTTAAAGTAGTATAACGGACAACTAACTTAATCACTTGTTAAAAGCTAGAAAAGCTTTCTTCCGTCTTTTACTTTAAGTGAAGATACACATACTTACCCTAATATACAGACTTGGGTCCGATTATCGTAGTCCAACATTGTCCAAGCCACAGCCAACAATGAGAAATCTGATCTCACTGACAGTGGCCTTAACCCGGCGGACAAATCGAAATGTGCTCCAGTGCTGGCCTGATTTGCAAGATATAACCCTTGAATCATCAAGACTTTTTGTTTTGTTTATTCAGCCTACGTGGGCGCAGAAACTAAAAGACATAGCAGCGAAAATTCAAATACTGTTCAAGGTCGACGATTTTTTGCTTCTGAAAAGCTGGCTAATTAACGTCACTCAACCTGATCGAAGCGAAACTAAGAATGTATTTTAAATGATTTGACGAACATATCCTTAGAATGGCTGACCTATTGCCACGGGTTGTTTGGATTGACAACTTTAATGGACTAACTAAGGATGAATTTTACCCAAGTCACGGTATCGGAAAGAACTAGATAATGCTAAGTTTGCGGGCTGGCAGGAGTTGATAGTGGCATGATTAAAGAAGAGACCAATGAGGTGCTTCGAACTGAGGGTCCTGCTCGGTACATTTAAAATGTACGTGGAAAATGAAGTACATTAACCGGTTTCCAAGAACGTTAATTCGAAAGTTTCAAGAAATAACTTTAGGAGCTAACGTTTTTTGGAGCTTACTTTAAGCCTTATTTTTGTCCATGCGGCACATCAAGTTTAACGCTGCTGCATCCTTGAGAAAATGGTCTGTTGATTACTTTTACGGCTGGAGTAACGCTTTCTATAATCAATAGCAAAAGGCCAAGTTCTTCGGCATAAAACGATGCATACATCTAGCAATTCGGTATTCATTTGAAAACATGAACAAACAGCAATTAGTTTCTTCTAAAACAATTAGATTATTTGCTCTCAATTTTTACAAGGTGATAGTCGATTCGGCTTCATTTTTGTCAACTATTGCGACATTGAAATGTCGTGCACATAACCTACTTGTTAAATAAACATACACTGACACTAGGCATTACATGCACTTACGGAATCTCACCCTACGGATTACAACTGAAGAAAGATCCGTTGGTGTAATTTATAACGGAAGAGTTTATGACAAGTTGGAATGACGTTTTATTTGATTTTGAGAAAAATATGGTGAGACCGGCTAATACTCAGGATTCAGGAATTTTTTCTTTTTTTTTTTGAATGGTTTTATCAGTTCACTGTTGTAATAACGATTAGAGTGAAGTCTACCTCTCACGAAAAATAGGACCAATTTTATGTGAGACCGTGAAGTTTTTTAAACTGTGTAAAGGTGTATAAAGACATAATGAATGTCGAAACGTTATGTTAAAAACATGACGTGGTGATTAACTTGATACTCATCAATATTTAGATTACAGATCATGCCGTCTACCTCGTATAAAGCGGACAATCCTGTATACTCGAGCTATGAGATTGAGTCGTATATGTGATTCAGATTAAGTTTCTGATACAAGGGTTAAAGAGTGAGGGGGGAGGATTTCTTGTTAAGAGAGGCTATGGAGAGAACTTTGTGGTGCATCAGGTTGGAAGGGCTAGGAATAAAAGTCGGACAGGTTTCGTTTATAACCAAATAAAATCCTTTGTCTAAAAAATGGATAGAATACCAATTATTTTGGATTATCCATTCTGCTCTGCTTGGTCTTTACAGTGCTCAGGGAACTACGACCTCTGTTGATATTTCAAGCGTTTTAAAAGAAATATTGCCAGAGCACCCAATTATTAGTTTTCGTAGACCTAAAAGTTTTAAAGTTATACTGGTAAAGACAAAACGTAGACCTAAGGAACATCAGGCTAAGGATATGTTTCGCTACGGGAAGACTAGATGCCAAATTTACCAGTTTGTAAGGACAGGTGCGGCGTTTTGAGGTTCGGTAGAAAAGCGTTCATTTTATATAAATAATTTTGATTGTGATTCCCTGGGGGTAATTTACCTTATTACATGTAAAAATTACATGTTACAAGTTACCGTATTACATGTATTATGTTGAACTTTTGCTGTTCCATCCATCCATCCACCCACCCACCCGTCCGTCCGTCCGTCCGTCCGTCCGTCCGTCTGTCTGTCTGTCTGTCTATCTTTCTGTCTGTCTATCTTTCTATCTGTCTGTCTATCTACACTGGCAGTCAAAAAGAATCGATCACACAGAAGCTAAAGATGGTGACGCCATAAACATTGTAACAAATCTTATCATGACAAATAATTCCCCCGAAAACAAACAGAAAACAAATCTTAACATTTAGTGGCTCCTCCACGAGCTTTGATCACTGCTTTACACCTTTGAGGCATGCTATTTATTAAAATAATTAGCTTATCTAATGGAAAGCCTTGCCATGCACCTTTTATAGCACTCCAAAGTTCTGTGACATTGGTAGGGTTTTGCTCTTGGACCATTGTCTTAAGTTGGTCCCATAGATTCTCAATAGGGTTGAGATCGGGTGACTGTGCTGGCCATTCCATAAAAGTCATGCCCTCTTCCTTAAACCGTCCTTTGACAAGGCAGGAGGTGTGATAAGTTGCATTGTCATGCTGGAATATCCAACCATCTGGTATGGTCAGCACGTGTGTGGTTGGAATAAGCGAATTTTCTAGGAGATTAAGGTGTTGTTCTCCATTGAGCTTTCTATCTATCTTAGAAAGACAGTCAACACCTCTTGCATTGATGCAGCCCCCATACCCTCCATGTTTGACAGTTGTCTGAATGCAGCTTTCCTTTAGTTCTTCGCCAGCCATTCTTCTGACATACACACGCCCATCACTCCTATGAAGAAGAAACCTTGATTCATCGCTGAGAATAACTTGGGACCACTGTTCAGCCGTCCAATCTTTGTGTGCTTGTGCAAACTGTAATCGAGTCTTCTTATGGCGAGTAGTAAGCCTAGGCTTCTTTCTGGGCTTGCAGCCCTTTAGACCAGCCTCTATAAGCCTTCTTTGGGTGGTGGAAACCGAAATATTGACACCATGTTCAATTAGCATCTCAGCTTTTATTTGCGGTGCAGTCTTGTAGCGATTAAACTTGCTTTTCCTTACCATGAGCCTGTCCTCTCCCTCAGATGTCTTTCGTTTCCGTCCAGGGATTTTGGCATTTTCACACTACCAGTGAATCTCTTCTTAAGGACTTCACTGACACTGCTTTGAGTACAACCAACATGAGCAGCAATTTCACGTTGTGTGTAGCCTTCTTTGGATAATGCCAGCACTTTTCCTCGATCTTCCAAACTGATTCTTCTCTTTGGATCCATTATTCCGTATATTCGAATTTGTGACAGGCCAGCAATCCTTTCTTGTAAGACTTGAAATTCATTTAGCTTATGCTATAAAATACTTTAAAAACAGAATATCTCTACAAATATGGGACACATCTCAATCTATCCAAAACATTCATTACTATAACCCTGAAGGCTGTTGGTGTACGATGTGCTTCTTGTCTGCCTATGTAAGGAGAAAGTAACATAAATCTTAACATGATCGATCTTTTTGACAGCCAGTGTACCTGTATCTATTTGTCTATCTACCTGTATCTATCTGTCTGTCTGTCTATCTGCTTATCTGTTTGTCTGTTTGTGTTTCTGTGTGTCTGTGTCTATGTGTGTATATGTATATGTATACGTACTGTATATGTATGGTTGTGTGTGTATATATGTATATGTATATGTATACATGATAATCACAAAAATAACTCTAATCCTAACATGTTAAAAGATATAAATTAATCACCACGACATGTTTTTCAACATAACTTTTCAACATTTATTGTCTTCTTCAGATTAAACTGCTTTTTCATTATGACCTTAAGACATAATAAATGTAGAAACGTTATGTTAAAAAACATGTCGTGGTGATTATTTCATATATTTATTTATTTTATTGTTAATTTAATTATTAATATATATATATGTATATGTATATGCATATGTATATATATATGTATGTATACCTGTTATGTAGTTTAAAAGGATTTGTCTCTTAAATTGCCGTTATTACGAGTATTATTAATGCTATTATTGTAATTATGATTGTTGTTATTATTATTTTTCTTTTTGTTAAAGCGACTCGAGCATTGGTGGTTTCAATTTTCTGATACGCACCAGAACTTGATTGAGGAAGAAAGGGATGACCCTGACAATATGCAAGTCGTTTCGTGTATTCCAACGACTTATCTTCACTAAACTTCAAACACTGTTGAAGCAGCACATCTGAACGGCTTACGACATACGGAACAACTGTCAGTCGATTGTGTCGCATACGTTCTTTCCAGTAACTTGTTTTTGTTTTTTTATGTCTTTTTATAATAGTCGATGTCGGTGACCATGAAACAACAGCACGCAAGCCTCCAAGTGTTTGATCTTGTTCAGTTAGATGATGTAGATGCTTTCGTCGATCAACTGAATGAGCAACCGTATTTGATCAATATTCGGGACGGGGTAAGGGAAATGTATAGTGTACATTGTAATTAATTTATTAATATTCACGACTTATCTAAGAAAGTACTAACATCTAAGCAAGTACTATGTTCCCTCACGTAGTCTTATCCTAGTATATTCATCCATGCAACAGAGTGAATTCGTTTGAAAGCAATGCGGTTGGATAAGACGGGGTGTAAAATTGAGGAAATTATCAGACTTTTAGACCATAGTCTCTGTTGCATAGAAATAAATTTGACTTTTAGCTTTTATAGCATGCTGATATCGATAATTAGTTTACATTTTGTCCAAATTCTTGATTCTATGATTGGTCGAAATATCTGCCTTTCTACTCAAATTAAACCCAATATGTTGACTGGCAAGACTGCCATTTTCTGAGCCCAGGATGCTATTATATTTAGGCATTTTCCAGCGAACTTAATTTATTGTAACTGAAGCGAAAACTTTCAGTCATTGGCCGGGTAAAAAGTGAAGCTAGATCTGCAACCCGTGAATAGCACTTTTGCTCGTCAGTTACAGTCCTCCACGCGGTCTTGCACGTCAGTCACAGTCTTTTTCATAATTTTTTACTTCAGTTATTGTTTGGTTCGGCTTCAAAGACATTGACAATCTTTTAAAAAGGGTTCAAATGAGGTGATAACAGAAGAATTTTCCATGACCGTATATTTAAAGAGATTAAGAAACCGCATGTGGCCCGCAAGTTTGCTAAATTGTCTGAAAATGGTGAAAAACAGTAAACAAAGATCATTTGCCGTACAGTTCGCCTGCGTCACAGCCCGACTTTCATCCGCCGGGTGAAAGTTGGGCTACGACGCAGGTTTACGTGCAGTTTACTTAACTGATTTTTAGAGATTTTTCTAAGAGATTTTTCAAAGAGATTTCTTGTTACTTTTGCCATTTATGTTCTTAAAAATATGCCCTGTAACTGGCTTCGAGTTGTTTTGAAATACACTAAAAATTCTGATATCCATGTCTGCCTTTGTATGTGATTTTCTGTATGTGTATTTTTGGCAAGAGTCAATTACAAACTAGTAAACAATCACTTCAGCCCAGGCGGATTAAGGCCGGGGATACCGAGACCTGGGTCGCTGGCACCCCCACATTTAGAAACCCCCACATTTAGAAACCTCATGCTTTATTATTATTTTTTTTTAGTATTAAAAAATAAAATAATTGTATGTTCGATATTTCACCTCATAGTTGGCCACTGGCTCACCATCAGTATTGCTGGATATCGCACGCTCCTTTATGATTGAACTGTTATGCATCATGATCTGTATATATCAATGAGTGGCTGCCGCAGCCTTAGGCGGTTAAAATTAAAAAGATACTTGATGTACCACATCGAGATTAACATATTTGAGTGATCCTGTAAATAACTAAACAGGTAAAAATAGATGATATTCTAAAATAACGTCCTTACTCACCCGACCCCAATGATATTGTAGGACGTAGCACGCATTTCTGTCATTTGAAAATCCTAAGGGCAGACATGTTAAAGTTCTTTTACTATCACGTGTCCTCATTAGTTCATTACACGAAAAGATATAATGCGAAACTACAACCGTTGCATAGGTACAGCAGCTTTCAGTGGGCAGCTGCAAACGAATTAATCTAGGGCCCTCCACAAATTTAATAAACGCAGTGTATCAAAGTGTATCAATTTAATAAACCCAAGCACAAAATCTCTCTTCACTGATTCATCAATTAAACAGTAAAAGTAATTACAGATAGCAACAAGACATCAAGTATTAAATGCATTCTAGGTTTACAGTATGATCTTTCTGGAGCTTCTCTCTGCAAAAAAAGGAATAAATGATTTTTTTTTTACCAGCCCTGGCTGGTATAGTGGTATTAAATTTTGAAAATGACTTAACGTAAAAGTGCACACATCACGCGAGCTATAATATAAACCAAAGTATCTTTTTCGGTCATCGCCGCTACCACAACCACTTTGTCCTGAGGGTTGACCGGATCCATAATTTTTGTCGGTTAAGAAAGAACAAAATTCCTAAGGAACATTTCGTATTAAATGCCCTTACTATACTTAATGTTCGCCGGAGCTTTTAACAATTTTTATTTTGTAATTCAAAGTAAACGAAATCCGCGACAGACAAGCTCAATGTACCGCCAAAGTAGTGGATGTACCGACAGACCTAGTCAAGACGAAAAGAAGGGGGGACAACTGCCTCCTCTTTAGCTACGCTAATGGAGGGGATTGATAGAGCAGCGATATTATCGTTTGAGTGTCTGACTGCTTGCTCATATTTATGAAGTTAGCAAGGCAACACACTAGGCCCCATGCTCTCATATGGTATAAATAGATACCTCCTTTTGACGAGCACTGTTGTTTCTCGCGTTAGGAATTGTGTGATAAACTCCGAGTTAAGAAAAAGTTGGCTAAGTTGAGATAAGAAAAGATAGGGCCTGGTAGCAAGTTTGTTGCTATGGTAATTATATGACGATGGGCCGTCAGTGAACATTGAACTCTAAAAAGACTGGAACGATACCTGCAAACTTGTTTTTGAAGTCAGCATGGAGACTGACATGTAGGTCAAATTACAGGTCGCCCCAGTCTCCCGTAGTTGATAAATCATTGCGTGTGGCCAAACACTCATTTAATCTCAAGTTCGGATTTTCTTTGAATTTTTTTGTTTATGCTAACAAACTAGAAGATCAATTCTCTGTTGACTAATGTATCAATTGGAAATAACTGTTCAGAAAAAGTAAAGTTATCAATACAAATATTGGAAGATCAAGAGAGAAACCGCGCGGATTTTTCTAATCTTTTTTTGTGTTGTTTATCTATATTAGGCAGATATACTAAAAACTATTATACTGTTTCTTAAATCGAAAATAAAAGTTACCTTTTTATTCATCCAAACTTGATATTTGATCGGTTTTAACGTTTTTTAGCGGTAAAAAAGCTTTCACGAATTTTTGTCTTCCCAGTCCTTGTCTGCTCGGCTGAGGTCCCAATTTTCAAGAATTTTCGCAAACATTTCCTTACTTATGATTGAAATCATTTTGAAAGTTATCAAAAATCGATATCTTGGTTTTTTGAATGTGAGAAAAAAATGCCCCTTAACTGTGTCATTAAAGGCTGCAATAGTAGAGAATATACACCTCAGTCTTGTGGCAAAAAGCAAATGCATGTTGCTTTTCACAGGTGAGTATTAATTTCTTTATCAGGATATCCGATTTATGTTCGTTCCTCGTTAAGACATAATCGAGAAGATGGGATTTCTTAGATCGGGGATGGTTCCAAGTAAAATAGTTGCGATCCGGCTGATTAAAGTGTTTGTAACCACCAGTCCAAACTGCGTGCAAAAATTTAGTAACAGTTCGCCATTCGAATTGCAGCTTCCTTTTCCGAACTTTCCAAGCGCTGGTCCGTAGAACACATGATCGCTTCCCACTCTAGCGTTGAAATCACCGAGAATCATCAACTTGTCGGCTGTTAAAACTCTTCCGACGACATCAGACAAACTTCTGTAATACTCCTCCTTTTCCGGCTCAGGATAAGTCATTGTCGGTGCGTAAGTTGAAATTATCGTGGCAAATTTGTTCTTGCTTAGTGGTAGTCTCATCACTATTATCCTGTCGGATACTGCTTTTGGTACTGTGTTCATTTTTTTCAGAACATCATTTCTCACAGCTAAGGAGACTCCCGCATGTCTCCTTTCACCGGCCTCGACTCCAGACCAGAATATTGAGAATTCTTTCTCCTTAATTACGCCACTGTCTTCCAGTCTAGTGTCTTGTAACGCTGCGATGTCTATGCCAATTTTTTCTAATTCTTTAGTTACCACTGCAGATCTTCTTTCCATGCGTTGCACTTCATCTCTATCCAGTAACGTCCTGACATTCCAGGTTGCCAATTTGACAAATTTTCTTAAATTCCTGCCGCTTAAATGAAGTCCCGTCGACCGCGGCCTGCCGACCAGGATAAAAATTGGTGGGCTTTGTTTACCCCTCCTTTTATTGGGGCGTCCCCTGATTGGGGCGAGCTGTGCATCCCTAAATAGGGCAGCTCGGTCGCTACGATAGTTCCTTGAACAGGCTCCACCAGTTACCAAGCTCACGGCCATCTTATCGAAGCCGCCTACGTGCGAACTTCCTACTAGTAACCTCCAACACCTTACGCCTGCTACCGTCGCATTCACTTCACCACCGTAGGACTTTTTCAACTGCCATCCTCCTGTCTTTTTCTCCATTAGCACCTCAATCGTGCACAGTAAATTAAGTCTTACCACCGTCGTGCCCCCGGTGGTAATCCTCTCTGGGCTTGAGAGGTCCAGAATGTGCAACGGATCACTATATTGTGGTTTCGAGACTCCGTTTTCGCTTGACCATGAGAAGCAGAAGAGCACCACGGACACCGAAAAGGTTTGATGTTAAAAAATTGAAAAGTGAAGACGTAAAAGATGAATTCAATGCCACAAATTACTTATAAAAATACCCGAATTGCGACAAACCCATCTTGTAGAAGAAAAATGGAGTAAAATGAAAGATGTTTTGCAGAAAACCTGTACGGACTTTCTTGGCCATCTAAAAAGGAAGAATGAAGATTGGTTTGACGAGTATTATGATGAGATTGAACCACTTTTGAAAGAGAGGAGAAAATGCCACCAAAGACTCTTAAACAGAGTGACTCGACAAACGAAGTCCTGAAAAGAGCTGAAATGCCTAGTGTAGAGGCACTGATCACAAAAGCACAATTGAGATGGACTGGACATGTAGTAAGAATGGAAGAAAATTGGTTGCCAAAAATTCTTTTGTATGGTGAACTACGGGATGGCACACGAAGCGTTGGAGGTCAAAAATTGCGTTACAAAGATGTCGTAAAAAGGCACCTAAAGAAAATCAATTGTGACGTAAACACGTGGGAAAGAGATGCCAAAGATCGGGACGTTTGGAAAGGAATTGTCACGGAGTCAGTGACTAGAATCGAAGAAAGCCGGCTGAAAGATTACCAACGGCGACGACAATCACGCTATGGGACCCTTGCTACGAAAATTCAGTGCAATAGATGCGGACGTTGCTTCATCTCAAACGCCGGAAAAGCATCGCATATACGTGCGGACGAATGTATGGTTTGAGAAAGAATTAACCTTTGACACTTCAGTCTTAATCGGACCCGATGGACGATCAACTGAAACTGAACTGAAATTAATTTCTTTTCAAAATAGTGCTGCTTCATGTGAACAATTAAAGTTATTAAATGGCCACCAAAAAAAAAATAAAATAAAGAACTACACCATTCGTAATTCAAATTCGTCACGCGTCACATCATATTTATAATAGGTCAAATCAAATTCATTAGATGTCAGAACAAAATCACAAGAAGTCAAATCAAATGTGTACGACGTCAATTCAAATTCGTCCGACGTTAAATCAATTTTCCACGAGCTCAAATCAAATTCGTACAATGTCAAATCAAATTCAAAAGACGTCAAATCAGCTTAGCACATTGTCAAACCAATTTTGATCGACGTCAAATCAATTTCGCAAAGTGTGAAATGAGATAATCATTCATAATATCATCAAACAACCATATACACAATTATGTCACATGCTTCTACGAGTCACAACAATTAGCTTCCAATGGGTAAATCTCCCAGTTCCATGACCGTTGGCCAGTGCTTTCGGCAATGGGTTATGCAGCGCATGACCAACATCCGATCAAGTTCAGCATTGATTTCCTCCTCAGCAATGTTCCTCATGACTCGCAGCCTGTACACCACTTGTGTCGTTCCTGGTGGTGCTTCAAACAACTCTGCTTGACGTGCAGTTAGCTGTCTCTTGATTGCGCTTTTTAAAACCGACCAACATGCTTCTATACCATTTAGTGTAGAACTGTATGGGCCCAATCGTATCACTTGCACACTAGGATTGGCTTCAGCAATTTCCTCTGCTCTGCAGTGTGCTCGGGCGTTGTCAATGACTATAGCGAGTTGATTGTGAGCAATGCCTTTCATCTCACACCCATTTACAAGTGCTTGTAACCACTCTAGGAAGTCGTCCTTTTCCAGGCTTCCTTGTCGAATTGTACAATGAACAACTCCTATTGTTTGCTCGATGGCACCAATGATATGCAGATTTTGGCCTTTGGATATGCAACGAGCTGCATCTGCTCTGCGGCCTACTTGGCTCCACCCAGTTGATCGTGTGCACCAAACATTGAAATTGGTTTCATCTTGCCACACAATACGCTTACCGTCACCTATGGCTTCTGTTAAAGTGCGGAGAAAGTCTCGACGTTTCTCCTTATTTTGAACAGAATTCATGGTAGCCAGCTCATGGTGCATTTTCTTGTAGGAGTACATCATGCCATTCACGGCATTACCCACAGTTGAGAGGCAGACGTTCAGACCCATCTCTAGCTCAAGCTTTGCTTGCAACTCCTTCAGAGTTATGCCAGGGTTTTCATTGATCTGCTGCTCCAAAAACGTTTTGTGCTCGTCAGTGATCTTTACGTGCCGTGCACCACCACGTGTCCTTGCCTCCATAACTTCCCCTGCCTCTTCTCGTGCTTCTTCGTTCTTTTTCTTTTCTACCCAAGATCGTACAGTACTAAAAGGTATCCCATTCTCTCGAGCAGTGACCTGCCAATCTTCTCCTTCCAAAAACCTTTTGACCACTTGTTTCTTCGTTGCCTCGTCGTATTTGTTATATCGTGGCATGGCTAACGCACGAAACTCAAAAGCACACTACGGCGGATGCAATTGATTTTGTGAAATGCATGTGCAGTACATGAGTTTTATTTTGTATGAGTTTTATTTTAACACCTTCGGGAAATTGTTCGTTCTGTTGGGAATTCGATTTGATAAAAAACAAATTTGATTTCACTGTTTGCAATTTACTTCACCTGACTTCGATCTGACGTCGTTCAAATTTGATTTAACATTGTACGAATTTAACCTGACTTCCTGTGTTTTTGGTTTGACGTCTTTTGAATTTGATTTGACATTGTACGAATTTGATTTGACCTCGTGGAAAATTGATTTAACGTCGAACGAATTTGAACTGACGTCGTACAAATTTGATTTGACTTCTTGTGATTTTGTTCTGACATCTGATGAATTTGATTTGACCTATTATGAATATGATGTGACGCGTGACGAATTTGATGTAAAAATGGTGTAGTCACAACTTTCACTTCTTTGCAGCATAAGAAAAGTAATAATCATAAGTTTTAGAATAAATATAGACCATACACACACTTAGTTTTTGCTTGTTTTTTGTTTACTTCCCTTTTCATTTTATCAGATGCACATATACATATATGCATAAACATATATTACATTATGATATAATTTTACCTCTTATAATGATCTAGGTTTCCTTTTAAGTCCTCAGCAAGTTATTTGCTTTCCTTGAGAACTGATTCTAACGAATCACAGCTTCTTGTAACTCATCGTCGCAAAACATTTCTCCTTGGTTTTGTTACAACTATCAAATCAACTATTGAGATGGCAAATCAAATGTTTTCGCTTCCTCAGAATCCATTCAAGTACCTTTTGACGTATAAATTCACTCAAGATCACATCGAGCTACTATTCTTGTGCATTAGATCACAAGGAGGCTGGAATAATAACCCTAACTGCTTACAGCTTCAATACGCTCTTAGAAAGATGCTGATGAGAAATGCAGTTACTGCTTCCAAAAACGCTAACTGTTTTGATTTCTCAGGTTATGGCAATACTATTATTCCCATCTTCCACTCAAAAAAACACACATCCCCACTGATTACAACAACCAACGACGAGTGTACAGGGAATCAAGACATACCGAATTGCCAAGGGCCAGAAATCAACCTAATGTTGGAGCATCTGGTCCAAGAAAAACATTCTGAATTTATCGCTAACGTATTATTCTATATCGCTGGTTTCATTACATCAAAACTCTTAATGCAACTCACCTGTCATGCATGCAAAGGGAGTCTCGTCTCTGAAATATTTTCTCCCGCAATTGATCATGATTACTGTGGGGCATCGCGATATAGCGAAGCAGCTTCAGCCTCTGCTTTTACCCTCTTCATTAACAACGGCGGCCTACGAATTCCTTCGAAGTCGGTTTTCGAAACTATCGAATACAGTGAGCATGTATTCAAAGCATACGTCTGTAAAAAAGATTGCGGAAGAATAAGCAACGACTACAAATATACAACGCAAGATGATACTCGAGGTATGTCATCACTTTCTTGTCGACTAAAGCCAATCTATGTTTAAAGACCACGAGCATGGATCAAACGAGAGTTTGGTTGAAGATGATCACCAGATGAAGCTTGTGAAGGCTACAGCTGAGAAATACTTCACATTACGATTGCACACGTTCAGGAAGTATTACAGCAATCAGGTGATACAGAATGGAACGCCAAGCGATCGACATTAACAAAATTAATTTTATTCAAAAACCAATAAACACATCAATTCCTCTCTATCTTAATGTTACCAAAACTACATATGTTAAAAACATACATGAATATCACTGTCATTGACTGTAAATAATCGTTCGTAAGAGTTCGACCCAAGATTCGAGATCAACATCAAATGATTGAGTTCGTCGATCCAAGTTATATATCTTACCATGAATCCTTTGTTACTTGTATTTCATTTGTACATTGTTATTCTTGAAATAGTTCGAAATTAAAGTTGCATTAATTTGCGTTGGGAAAATACTAAGCAGTCCATCCGACAAACTTCAGTTCTGACTCGCTGAAGCTGAATAGCGTTTTGCCCACTTCTGTAAGTTTGAGGCCCGCGCTTACACGCGTGTTTTTGACCTACATGGCTGCCCCCATGTCGGCTTCACTCACTCGTGAGGCCAGACATAACGAGGTATCGTTCTAGTCTTTTTAGAGTTCAATGTCAGTGAAGCCCTGAAGTGATAATGTTGCTTCCATGTTTTGTTGCCTTCCTGATAATACTTTGTAAAATATCAAGGACTTAGTATTTCACTGATCTAACCCGTTCAGCCAGTGGTGTTAGCAAGCAAAAACTTCAGATACTTATGTCAAGCCAACAGCAAATGATCAAGAAAAAAAAAATTACGGATTCTACATTTCTCATTACCAATCTTTTTTAAGAAAAGAGAAGAGGGAGCGTAGAAACTATATCAAGACTTTCCTATGCTTTTGTAGGCAGCACGGACGCTTTTGGTAGCAGCAGCACAATGTGGAAGTGTGAAGATCCTGAGGGAGTTAATAAAAACAGACAATAATTCAAACGATACAGATGAGGTAAGTTATTTTTCAATGTTATGAGTGAACAACCTTAAAACAAACTTAGGTACTGGAACTAGTTTCAAATTGCCGCAACTGGCCATGTGTTTTCAACAAATGTTTTTTTCGGACATTTTCCAAAAATACCTGGTACAATTTTGCCGAGATACAGTATATGGACGTTCCTTACTTTTACGAATGGTTTCTATTTTAATTCCTTTCATCTGCAAATTAATCTTTTTTATTTCCATGAAATTTAGTTAACTGCTTGAAGTATTGCAAATGCAACTAGCTGTTTAATAAATAAATTTCTAAACCTCGTTGCATCATTAGATTGTTTATAACCTGTTGTTGATTGTAAACTGCAACTATGGACAATATCCGATACCATTTCTTATACCCGCCCGAGACCTATGACGGAAAATGCAAACTTTAAAAGTTTTTGTTACAGGGGTATGAAAATAGTACGACAATCAATATATATTTGGCATTTGTACTCACTATCAGTGACTGAATAGCAAGAAAAGTAATTTTTCAGTTTATGTTTGTGTTTATATTTATTTATTATCTGCCTATAAACGTCAAATGTTACTTGTGATGTATCCATTAAATCTTAGGCCATGTTTACACGGTCCCATGTTCGTATGCAATTGTTCGTCTTGTAGTGTATATTAGGGACCTTAAAATCTACGACGTCAACTTGAAAGACGACGTGCTTTGAAATTGCAGCATCTAAAGAAACCATGGTTTATTGACTACCGTGTTTGATACTTGTGGCTAGTTTTATGATTCCTAAAACGCTCCAGTCCTCCTACATCGACCGTACTCTCGGGTTGAATTCAATCTTAAGTAACAACTTTTTTCACTCCACGAGCTGACGTCTTCCTGAAGACGTAAAATGGCCTGGGTGACCTTGTATGCACAACGACGGCGGTGTTGAGAATGCTTTGGAGAATGTAAATAACCGGTTCCCCTTATTAAACCTTTTGCTGTTCATTACCAGAGAATATACTATCATTAACGGCAACCTCAAACTCGTTAACGCAAAAATACATCCATTTTATTCAATCGACATTCATTAACGTTTCTGTCACTTTCAATTAACATTTTTGCATAGAAAGTGACAATCATTAGCGTAGATATGCAACCATTTGCATCAAAGGGCATTCTATACAGACAACAGACGATCATTAACAGCATTTCCATATATATTTGGGAGAACAAAATTTCAATTACGTCAAACATTTCTCCGGTCTGTTGCAGGGCCGATTTAAGATTATATGGAATCCCGAAATGTATAAGAGATGATGGAATAAATCTATCATAATTCGTACATAAACGGAATTCAGTTAGACAGTTCGAACCACTTTTATTTTGCCAATATTTCGATGACTGTTTGGCGATGTAAAATGCTCTACTCACCACGTTCTGCTCTGCTGAGCCTTTTCAGAACTGTCTTAATTCACAACATTGATTTCAGAATCATCCTTAGGGTATTATGAAACGATACCTTTACAATTAACCTACACTGCCGAAGTCAACTGAAAAATGTTGACTCGAGCGGGATTTGAACTCGCACCTTTGGGATACCGGTCCGCAGCTCTACCTGTTGAGCTATCGAGTCCACAGGGATTGGAGGCGAGTTTTTATCCAATTTAAGTGCACGAGATATTCTCGCGACAACTTAACGCTATCCATGAGGATGGATGTGCAGTGTTTCAATTCTATTTCAGAATCATCATCAGGGTATTATGAAACGATAAATTCACAATTAACCAAATCCCGCTCGAGTCAACATTTTTCAGTTGACTTCGGCAGTGTAGGTTAATTGTGAAGTTACCGTCACAACATTGAATTATGCAACTGAAGCCAATTGTCCAGTCTATTGCTGGGTTAAAATGGAATCTTAACATGTATTTTAGTTCACAACACTTTGTTAACACACATCAACTTTCGTGTCCCGGAAAAAATTAAAAAAACCCTGTATTTCGGCTAAATAGAGCTTTGCGATCAATGCTTGCGTGCAGTCCAGTAATGGTGTGTATTGTAAGCTTTGATTGCAAAATATGTTTTGTCTAAGATGTAAAAGTTGATGTGTGTTAGCAAAGTGCTGTGAACTAAAGTTGGTTTACAGCTTGAAATTATACTTGTCCGGAAAAATGTGGTATGATGAGAAAATTTTATAATATTTGTTAAGTGAAGGTGCAGACGAAACCACGTTTAAAAGATAAGGGAATAAAATTATCAAGATTTATAAACAAACCGGTGAACGTGCATGGCTTCCGATAAACAGAGGTTGAAAGCCGTGTGTGCGATCATTTAAGATGTTCAAGAAAGGTAGAATAGAACTATTCTCTATCCCACTACAAAACGTATTTCAGTGTTGTGAGTTAAGATAGTTTTGAAAGGGCCCAGCCGAACACATAGAACGTTGTCGGCTGAGCGAAAACTAGCAAAACAGTCATCGACATATTGGCAAAATAAAAGAAGTTCGAACGGTCTTACCAAAGTCAGTTTATGTACGAATTATGACAGTTTTATTCCCTTATCTTTTATACACGTCCGAATTCGGTAAAACGTGAAGTCGACCCTCCAACAGACCGGAGAAATATCTTGCGTAATGGAAATTCTATTTTCCATAATGTATACTAGAATGGTGTTAATAGTTTTCTTTTGGCGCTATAGAATGCCCTTTGATGCACATGGTTGCGTATCTAAGCTAATGAATGTCACCTTCTATGCAATAATTTTAATTGAGCGATGACAAAAGCATTGATGAGTTTCGATTCATTAAAATTAAAATGAGTGCATTTTCGCGTTTGAGTTTGAGGTTCACGTTAATGATAGTATATTTTCTGGTAATGAACAGCAAAAGGTATACATCAACCGAGTGCAACCAACAGAACACTTCGCAGCTTTTTCATTTTCATATAAACATTGAATTCCCAAAGGGAATGGAAAGATAACTGTTTCGATTAACTTTACAAACAACATTTCGAATGGCATTTTGGTAGCTGTATTCAGCTGAGCAAGTGTCTAAGGGGAACCGACTGTTATCCATTCTCTTTGTTTTGCATGAAGAATTCTTTTGTTTGCAGGACGTCGTCGTTGAAGTTGACGTCGTAGATCCTAAGGTCCCTAATGTTATCTGAAAGGCATAATTCCTGCCTTTGATTCGCTTAGTAATGTGACAATACGTCCAAAAGATGCCAAATAGTTAATCCGGTACATCAGAGGAAATAATCGTGGACGACGATCAAGTGGCCAAGAGCATGTTTCAATTTGTTAGCTACGGTATCGTTAAAAAAATGACCAAACAAGCGAGCAAAACAAGACCACGTCGCTGCTCCTTTCCTGCTGTCCCCTAGGAGAATGCAAGTTCACTGGAGAGACTAGAGTTCCAACCAGAATCGGTCCACCAAGACGTGGGCTCTTAGATCGTGAATGCGTTACTTTTGACCATGTAATCGCATAATAGTCCAGTTATCTTTAATTTGAGAGCCCTCTGTCTTGAATGAAGATACCACACAAAATCGTACACGAAGTAGATTGACCTAAAAGACTACAAAAATGATCGGCCGGTAAGGGTAAAGTTTGCTGGCACTTTATCATGCCTACAAGTCTACCAGTCTACCAGGAACGGCTTTTGAAGCTCGATCGGTAGTGCTCAGGATTAATTTCTGGCGGTCTTTTTTTCCCACCGAGTTACCTTGATGTAGCATTTTTCGCGACAAGTTTTGCTCGAGTCTAAGACCCAGTTCAAACGTCAAACTTTTCATGTGCCAAGTCTAATGTTAATGAACAAAATCCTTCATTTAAACTGATTACATTTGATTAGACACGTGAACAGTTCGACGTTTGAACTGGGCCTTAAAGAGGCTATTGACCCCGTTTATACACTCAAAAATTGCTCTACCAGTTTCAATCCTCGTTTGTGTTGTCCAGTGGAAATACCTGTATTAACCTGTCTCAAGATTAACCGTTTCGTTTCATTGGGAGAGCTAGGGAGGGAAGGGAACGGAAGGAAGGAGAAGGGGGGTCAGGAGCAGAAGCATCAGGCCTACAAGCAGATAAAATTTAAAATGACAGTAAGGAGGCGGAATTAGTTGGTATAACAACAAAAGATGTGAGAAAATGGCCGTATGACGTAATCATGTATAATTGATTTGCTTAATAGCTCAGGAGAAAAGGCGGGCCTTTACTTTTAGCTACAATATCACGATTTTCTTTCCAGTGTCTGGGAATACTTTGTCAGAACAACTTTCATGATTTCTGTTGTTCGCCTGTGTAATGTAGTTGAAGAACATATTTAATTCACAAATGTATTATGAGGTAAACGACAACTTCTCAGTTCCTCCACTGCCGTGTATTTTTCATCGACTTATTTCATTTTACCTCGACTTAACTCACCTTAAGAAAGAAGCAGGAGCTATTGGACCCTTGGCTTACTCCCTCCTAGACACGATGAAAGGCTACTCGTAGAGATCAAATAATACAAGGATTGCTCAGAAAATACGTTTGGTTTAATTCTGAATATTTCCCTTTTGAAGTTGCAGGTCATGTGGTGTAATGGTTTATAGCATGATAGTAATGTTAGATTTTGTCTGATTCTTTAGGACGAGACGACAGCGTTGATAGCTGCAGCTAAAGAAAATCACGAAGAATGTGTTGCTGAACTCCTACGTAGTGGAGCTGACGTGACATTGACCGATAAGGTAGAGTTGAGTCAACAGTATTGCAATGTTTCTGTCTTGTTTTGCGAGAAGTTTATTTATGAAAAACAGTGCTCTCAACGTGTCTTATTTTGTTTATCGGCTGGGTGATCTGCTCTTCTTGAAGGTCTAGGTGGAAATTAAATATTACCCGTTTAAAAGAAATTGAACATCACAATTCCTGTTTTACAAGAAACTTACTTTTGAAAAACATTGCTCACAGCATATGTCATTCTTAGTTCTTTGCTGTTTGATCTGCTTTATAACTTGTAATATTCAGTGGAAATTGTACATTACCAGAAGATTTGTTTTGGTGGGTTATTGTACTTTTTGAGTTAGTATACTGAATAAATATATCGCCGTTACAAAAGTTGTGGTTACTCGGTTTTCGTAACAAAGAATAGGTCTAAGTTGTCAGAATCTATGTTCAGATACCGGTCCCGTGCAGTTTTAACTGTTGCTATTGAATTGCATTTGGTTTGGGATAGTTATGTCGCATTTTGTCCTACAAAGTCTAATGATCGGTTTACAAATGTTTATTGTTTCCGACTGTCGCATTCAGTTTGCCCTCGCCGTTTTTAGCAACTGAAGGTAAAGTCTTATCCACCATATTGAAATTACAGGTGAACTTCGCGTCCGAAAGACGAAGCTTGGATTTCATGCCATTTCCAAAATCCCTCCCTTTTTCGTCTTATAAGAATGAATTTAAGGGGAAAATGGTTCGACCAGATGTTGACGTGTCCGAATGAAATAAATAAAAATTTCTGGGGATGTGCAAGAGCTGTTCCATTTCAATCAAATCAGCAAATCTCACGCTCCCATCTCAATGTGTGTGGCTTTTTTGACGGGTTTTTTTTTTCAAACAAAAACTTAACCACGTAATAGCACATTTCTCATCATTGCCTTCATGTAATAAAACCTAATTGTGTGATTCTGTTGTGGAAGATTTTTTAAGTATCGTAAATATACAGTCGCCGCCGCTTATATGCAAGTCGGTTATATGCAAAAGTCGGTTAAGTCGCTTATATGCAAAAAATTTAAAAATCCAAGACCAAACCTTAAGAAAATTCGTTTTTTTCATCCGCTTATTTGCAAATCGCTTATATGCAAGGAAAAAAAGTTGGAAATTTTGCGTGAAAATCGCTTAAGTGCAAAAAAAAGTTTCAATTTTTGCTCTAAATCCTCGCTTCGTCAAAGAGTATTTCAATGTTTCACATTCTTTGACGTTGACTCATCTTGTAAACAACAGCACTTTGCAAAACGTGCATCAGAATGGTTCACAGCTACTTTTCTTTTGTTATTATCTTAATTTGTGCCTCTCTTTTCGCAAACAATGTCTCATTGTTGGCCGCATTTCTTAATTGCATCATTGTGCATTTAATTGAGCATTTAAATTGCACATTTCTTGCCGCTGATCTTTTCATATGTTAAAAGACAAGTGCCTTAAATGCTCGCTCGCTGAATCATTCAGTTTCAGAATTTTTTTCCATTGCATCGTACCTTACTTGGTTATTTAAGGGCGACAGTTTATTTCAAATACATACAGTTAAACATACAGTTTTCAACTGTGGCAACTCAAAAGACTCTAACGCTTGCTGAAAAGCTTGCAATTGCAAAATCATTTGAAGAGGCTCCCTCACAGTCTCAGAAAGAAACTGCCGAGAAATATGGAGTCGGCATCGCTACAATTAGCCGAATTCTAAAGAACCGACGATTTCTGAAGTCAACATTGAAAAAGTGCCAAATCTCAACTGAAAAAGACAACGAAGCAGTGCCGCTCCAGATGTTGATGAAACCTTGTTTACCTGGTTTCGTCGGGCAAGCACCGTACAGGGCATACCAATCTCCGGTGACGTTCTTAAAGAAAACGTTTTCTTCTTTGCTAGAAGTTTGAACGTCGAAAACTTTAATGC
The DNA here is from genome assembly GCA_030142905.1 of Heliopora coerulea. Classification (NCBI taxonomy): domain Eukaryota; kingdom Metazoa; phylum Cnidaria; class Anthozoa; order Scleralcyonacea; family Helioporidae; genus Heliopora; species Heliopora coerulea. Next base: position 366,391 of record JASJOG010000208.1, read on the forward strand.
TTTTGACGGCTGGCTTGGGCGGTGGAAAAATCGCTTCAATGTGATTTTGAGAAAAGCTTAAGGCGAAAAAAGAGATGCAGATACCCGTACTACCGAGACGTGGCTGAAAGAAACATCAAATATTCTTCGTCGTTACAACGAAAGCGACATATTTAATACAGACGAAACTGGTCCTTATTACAGACTTTGCTCGGACTGATCTCACATTTCAAAAGGAGAAACCCTAGCTGGTAGTAAGAAGAACAAGGCTCGAGTAACTATTCTGGTTGGCACAAATGTTGATGGTACAGAGAAGCTGCCTCTACTAATGATTGGAAAGAGTAGAAAACCAAGATGCTTCCGCGGTTGCCATACTTTACCGTGGACGTATGGTTCGAATGCCAATGCATGGATGACCGAAAAAATTTTCGAAGCTTGGATTAAGAAATGGGACAATAAATTGCGAAAAGCTAAACGAAGGGTCGCCTTCATAGTCGACAACTGTACTGCGCATCCAATAGACATAACCCTTACAAACACTGAACTCGTTTTTCTCCCTCCAAATGTGACAAGCCTTATCCAGCCCTGTGACCAAGGCATCATCAAAACGTTGAAGGCTCACTACCACAAGGACATCATTAAGAGATTGGCTGCTGCTATTGACGTCGGATCGCCCGAAAATGCAATCGAATTTTCTAGGAAGTTCGATTTGTTGGATGCTATAATACGATTGTTGCATCCTGGTCTGAAATAACAACGAAAATGCCAGCTGCTTCCGCTATTCAGGTTTTGTATCCAAACCCGATGACGATAAAGGTGTGTGGGACGAAGATGATGACATTTCGTTGGCTCAACTGTTGGCGGCTCTCTGTGGCATAGAGCAACAAACTTTCAATGAAATTATATCGGCAGACAACTTCCTCGAAACACCACCACCAGCAGACGAGAATTCGATCATCAACGAGCAAGTAAACGCCCAAGAGAGCGCTGACAAGCCAGAACCAAAGTCAGTAATAACTCACGTTCAGTTCATATCAAATTTAGCCGATATGAATGACTATGTTTGTTTGCACGGCTTCAGTGACTGGAAGTCATTCAACTATTTCAAACTTTTCTACTGATGTGTGTTCAAATGTTGCCAAAAGGCAAAGATTAATTGATCAGTATTTAGATAATGTAAGCACGCTATATTTGGTTTAACTTTTATCCTGTTTTTAGTGAACCTTTTTAAGTGTTGTAAATATTTGTATACTTTAACTTACTTTGCCGGTTTCAACTTTAAATTAAGGGGACTGTAACAGTGTGTTTCACTTTTCAGACTGCTTTATAGGATTAGCATATTTCAGCCCAAGTTTACCCGTTTGTATCTGATAATTAATAAGAAAAGCCCAAATAAATTACTTCGTCAAACATTAACAAACGTGGCATTGCTTTGCTTTTAATGTTTTTGTTCATCAGAAATGCTCACGTTTCATGTATTTGCCGTTGAAAGTTCGCTGGTGGCAACACTCAAACCCCAGGGCTATCTAATCTCCTCCGACGTTCCCTGTTTTGGAGATTTGGTTTAACGTCTTAGCGCTCTCATTGATTTTAACTAACCGCTGTAAATATGAATTCTTTCAACACTCTAAAATTGTTTAACTCAGATAAATAAGGTAACAAGTATAGTGGGCAGACTTTAGTCGTGTTTTTAAATGGTAACTGAAGAGGGGATATGCTGAATCATTGGTTGTTAAGCTCAGCCAAAGTTTTTAATTTTTAGGACGGCTGGGGTGCCATAACGTGGGCAGCATACAGGGGACATGTTAATGTTGTTAGAATTTTATTGGCTTGGAAGGCGAATCCAAACGAAGCTGGACAGGTAAGAGTTCTACAACCTTTATTTCAGACTGTTTCGTTTGTGTTGCTTTCTGATGGCTTTCTTGCAATAGGGTCGTCTTCGTAACTGTTTCGTAAAGCCCTGAAAATATACCGTTCATGCAAATCTCAATACAACGGGAACAATTACTACCTGGCCTTGTAGCGAGCCAAAAAAGGTTTAACTCACTTGTCAGTAAGATTGAAAATTTATCTAACTTGTACTATTTGTGTTTGTATAAAATGTTTAAAGGAATTTCCTGACTTAGCAAATCAAATGTTTGAGCTAGCGAATCTTTTCTGAGAAGAGATAGATTTGTCCTTCTGTTTTAAAGATTTTGGGAAACGTTTTAAACAGAGAAGTTGAGTTTAAAACGTTAAATTTGGCTGAAGTTGTCGTAACCTGCTGTAACCAACAATTTTCAGTTCTTTGTTTATTTTGAGGAAGCTACTCTTGCGTACAAACATTGCTGTAGTTTGTATAACGATTAATGACAACCCTTAAGCAGATATTTTGCGACGTAGATTATTTCATAAAAATAGTAACCGAAATACAGCTTTGAAAGGCTACAATCAAGTAAATGTTCTCATCATTTAAACTTCATCGGTCTATAACAGGCAGTCGCGTAGCCAGGTATTTGAAAGGAGGACTAGGGGAAATTTTGGACAAATGTGCCGACAAATATTAAGGGAAAATCAAAGTTAAGAAAACCACGGGCTGGAAACTTGAAATTCGATAAAGAAATAGATTATTTCTACTTTGTTCTGCCTGACACAACAATTTTGATAAGCAGACATTTTTTTCTCTTTACACTATTTTTATACTCTATACAGATTTCTCTTCCTTCCAACTGGAAAACATCGACTCCCAACCCCAAATCCCTGCTGAAGAGGCCACCATAGAAGGCCGAAACGTACGTCCAGGGTTGTGTCCCAAAAGAATTATGCACGAGACAATGTTACGCATCTTTTACTCTCTTCTTTTCTCTTTATATACTATATACTCAATTTTTCAACTCTGCCCTGTATATTCAACTGCGTAGCCATCTAACACCTCGCATCAATCCAAAACATGCGGTGGGTTTATATTTCCTTTTTCCAACCAGCTGGTAATTTTATCAATTTTCACAACACTTATATGGGCCCCTACATCGACTCTGAGACCAAGACTCATACTTATTCTATCGATTCTACATGGCATACCCTTATGTGTAGCCATCCCACGCGCGTTATAGCCCGGGGCTCGAAGCGCATTATGTTATCACAATGCTAGCTCCCAGTCATTAAATTATCACATTTACATAACTACAACACCAGTGTGGTTCCAATTACCTACTCCAAAACCATAAAAAATGCAATTTTTGTACATGTTGTACGTCAGCAACTTTGTTTGAGAGCGTGTGATGATGAGTGGATAGGAAAATGACGTGTCCATTTCGAATTCGCCAGAGGAGGAAAATTGGCGAGAAAAAGTTCAGAACCACAGTCATCGGTAATCATAAGCATGCACGGCGTAAAAGAAATGAGAAATTAACTTGCTCACTCTTCGTAAAATTGTAAAAAGTCAATTTTACACGTAAAATAAAATATAAGGAGACTTAAGTTGTTATAGCAAAAGAAACTTCTGAAGCGTACATTTCTAACACTCTTACAGAAACCATGCGACTTTATTTTATTCCAAGAAGTGCCAGACGTACATGATTGCGTGACACTTTTTCTTTCTTTTTTTTTTTGGTAATGAAGTCGTCATTGGCTGAATGGGTGTTATGACTTGGAAAAAAAAATCGATGTTGAGAAAAAAAAAAAAACATGAGAATGAGGACCCGACGTTTCGAGCGAAATCCCTTCACCAAAGTAAAATGAAGGGCTTTCGCCCGAAACTTCAGTAGCTCGTCCTCTCGTTTTTGCAGAGTACTACCTTTAAATTTTTTCCAAATTGTTCAAGACTGTCTATTCTACGCTGTATTTTTGATGTTCTATCGTACTGGTTTTATTCACACGATGCATACAAACTCCCGGCGAAGTCCTGTTAGCAAACCGCAACTTTTAACGACTCTGCTTAGAGTAAGGAGGTATCTTCAGGCTTGAGTCTGCATACACATGCGGACCTATTACTGTAGAACAAGATCTTCAACGCAAACGTCCGTCTTGACTCACTGAGAGCTTTATGCAGGCGAGTTTTGATTCTGACGTTGCCAATAATTGCACTCACTGGTAATCCTCTTTGGACGTCGAATTGCAAAAAGTTAAAATAGCACTTGTTGTCTGGTGGTTTCTTTGAACTAAACGCCGGTCTTGCGTCCTGAAGTGCTTAAATAGATTGATTGGCTTAAAGACGACGTCCGAAGAAGTTAACGAAATTCGTATTACTTGTCAAACAAGACGTTACTGCCAAGATTTGGGAGATCACTCTTTTTCGCAGACACGACAAATCCATTGTTACATATATTTGTGAACAGGTAAATGAAGTATATATTATTCATAAAGTGCAAATTCCATTCAAAACTAATTGTATCGAACTATGTACTTGGGTTAAAGACAAGATTATTAACACTACTACAAGTGAAACTAACTCATACCGGGCTTGTAGAGAAAGATTCTACTTGACCGTGGCGGAGGTCGCGGGTTCGAATCCCAGCCGCAGTCAAGTAAAGTTTTTCTGTACTTAACCGGTATGGGTTCGTTTCACTTGGAGTAGCGTTAATATACTTGTCTTTCACCCAAGTACATAGTTTCATATAATTACTTAACGTTAGAAGCATAAGAGACGTACTCTGTGCTGATATGGAGGAAATTAGTTTCGAATATCAAATACAAATACCATCATCCCACGGCTTGCTCCCGGCTTGGCCTTGTACCTCAGTTGGCAGAGCGTCGGACTAGTAAACCAAAGGTTGCTTGTTCGAATCCCAGCCGTAGTCAAGTAGAGTTTTTCTCTGCTTGCTCGGTGTGGGTTCTTTTCACTTGGAGTAACGTTAATATCCTTCTCCATTCAAAACGTTTAGTTGATTTAAGGAATAAATGAACATAGTAGCATAAGCTTCATTCGAAACCACCTACGATCTTTTTTATGTAGAAGTGTCGTGCTGTTACAACTTTCTCCAAACGTCATGCTCAAACTGTGTTGGAGGCGGATTCGGATTTCTAGTTCGTTTGTATTGCTAGTATGCTGGGGTAAATAATCTCAGTTGGTTTTTATGAGTATTAGACCCACCAAATCTATTTACTTTGACCACTTTTACCAAATGCATTCTATGAAAAATGTGGTACATGTTAGATGTGCAAACGTGAAATCGAGGAAAAATCAGAACGAATTAACGTCAGTGTTCATTTGGACAAGTTTTCCAATACGAACTTCTTACATTGGCTAATGACGGCCCATCTAGACTTGGAAAAATGAGGATCCGTTTTGAATGATGACACTGAAGTAAAAGAACGGCTTTTTCCGCGGATCTAAATCCCGTTTACACTGTTAACATTTTGGGCATGGCATGGCTAAAATTTTGGCAAGGTTTCCGCAACGTTTTGGCTTGGCACGGATAACTTTTGCAGTGTAAACAGTGCCGACTTCTTAAAATTTGGTACCTGTACCTGAAATTTTAGCCGCTTGCCTCAGTGTATGCAGGTCTAATTACCTTAGTATAATAAGGCGTGCCGTGCCCAAAATGTTACAGTGTAAACGGGGTTCTAGTTGTGTAAACGTTGTAGTAGAGTCTAAGTACACTAAAGCGACAGCGGAAATTCCCAGTGACAGTTTCCTCGATGGATAGCAATGCTATAGTTACATGATTGGGAAAGGTGCAAATAAATGCCATTAAAAAAATGCAAATTTACATATTATCTCGTCAAGTTCGTTTACTTGTATTCAGAAACATGAACAATTCACGCCATTTTTGTCTACGTTACCACTTAAATAGGCCTAGATATTAATGTATGCTGAAATTAAGTTATTCCAATTGGATGCAGGTGGTTAGTAATTGCACTTCCCATGCAGCAGTTTGTGTCGTGTTTTATTCTTCCATAAATATTGAATGCACTTTTCCGAGCAAGATAGAGGAAGATGTACGTTCAAGTTATTATTATTTGACATCTTCACTCAACGTATCGAGAAAGGCGATACGCTTTTCGGCGAATGAATGTTGCCTTTGTGTCTCAAGGTTTGAATTTGTCGTTTTTAGCTGTTATCGAAACAGATGACCTGAGGCGATAACGCCACCGGGAGTTATCACGACTATCCACACCGCAATGCTGACTATGTGAATATCCAGCCCGTGCTTTCTAGGTTCATTCACACATGATTGGTGCTTGCAATTTCCATTTATGGAAAATGTTGATAATACTTCTTTCTTTCTTTTTTTTTTTTTTTCAATTTCTTAAAGTGTTTCAAGCTAGCTAGGCACCAAAACAATTTTATGGACTTGTGTAATCCTCTGGTAATTTGATCAGATTACGATTTTCCTGCCGATTAACGCAGTTAATTATTTCTGCATCCGTGTTGGGAGCCCATGTATTTTAATAAGAATCCGTTTGGATAGCAATTATATGAATTTCTTCACATTTAGCGGCAACGTTTCAGTCGGTTATGTTGTTGTGTCGGTTATTTTTTGAGTGATCTTCCTAGTCTGAATGGAGAACCGTTTTAAATAGAAAAAAAGATGCGAAACATTTAATGTTTTGCAGTGATTGAATAAGTTAGATTATTAAGTCAAGATAAGGTGACACAGATGAATCACGATACGACGACGTCTTCCTTAGCTCGGGAACAGCAGAAATTGTGACCATGGACGTATGTATTCTGATTTTCGTGAATTGTGTCTGAGTTTGCGTGTTGGCTATCTGTTTCTACAGCTGCAAATGCAAGTAGTTATCGAAGTGTCGACTTGATGAAGTCGTCAAGATCTTGATGCAATGTGCAGGTTTATTGCTCTTACCTATAAGTATGCGCCTGTCTGACCTCCTTGACGATTATATTGCTTTGTGGTATTCGTAATAAAAGCCGACCTGTTCACTCGTTCTGTTTGGTCCGTTTCAAACCATCAGCTAAAACGTTTGCTTTTTGGTTGTTCTAAATTGCGCCGTTGTAATTACATCACTTCGAAGAAGAACATAATATTAATAAAAAAAAACGCACCGTGTCAAAATGAAATACCATTCAACTGACTGAAGTTTTCCTTTTAAAGTCTCCGTTACATCTAAAACTGCACGAAGTATGTTAGATCTTGTTTTATTCCTAGTGTACAATTTTATCTAAATGACCTTCGTTATGTTTCGCATACCTATTTTTCGGGTTTCGATGCGGTATGACCAGACAAAGCGAAGTAAAAGCATTATAAAGACGCGTAATTGTAAATATGGTATTAAAACCGCCTTGCATGAACACCTAACGAGCAACTTTTGCGTGTGATTTTCTAAATGGTGTTAGTCTAGAAATTGGATTATTCACATATGATCATTCAAATACGAATACAGTACGCAGTCTTTGGTTTTGTTTGACTTTGTTTGCAATCGGTCTATCTGTCAATACTTTTGGTTACGTGTGTTCGAGGACATAGAAACCGGGTGTACAGACCCTTGTAGATAACGCCTCATTATTGACAATTCCGCTTACTAAACTTTGTGCCAGATAGATTTCTTAGCAAAAACAACCTGGTTTTTATGAAAGTTCCCACTTTTAGTAATCTATTAGTAAAGTGGCAACAAACGAAATGTTATTACCGTGACCACGACAACTGATTACCTTAATATTTCATGTCATTTTGTGTTCGCAGTGGAGTTTGTCACTACGACATCTCCAGGGAATTTCATGATTAATTTCTTAGTTTTCCCTCGTTTGGCTAATTTAGGGTAGGAACCAAAGTCTGGCATTTCTCAATCTGCTAACGTCAGAGGATTTCTGTGATATTACCAGGCTTAGTTTCATATGGAGATTATGGCGCTGATATCATTCGAGATTCTACTTTTCCTTTGCAATTAAAATAAACGTTCGAGCCCACTTGTATGCAGGCAGTGAACAGGCCTGGTAAACAATGTTTGTCAAGGCCTAAACACACGGTATTGTTCCAGTGTACAGGCCGTATAGCAACAGTTACAAACACCATAAGCTTTGTTTCAATTGGTGATTCGTCCGTATAACGCGCATTATGAGGTAATGTCCATTTAAATGCCGCACAACATAGAACATTAACATTTGCATTTATTACAGCACCGACTTAAATACGTTTATGTCTGTATCACCCATTCATTTATACCTGCCATTCTGGGCTTTCCTATTATGACAGTTGAAGTCAGTGAATGTCTAAGTTATACGAAATGTGGTCCAATATTGTTCACGCTCCTGACTTCGTAGGAAAAGCTACGTGAATTAAAACTTCGGTTTTGTCTGCGTTTCTTTGTGAAACGTTTATAACCCGACGATTGCTCGTATTGCCGCCAGTAAGTCTACAAGACCTTCGCCGCGGCTGGCGGGAATGAGCGTATAGATGATAGATAACTACCCTACGTGGCAAGCGTTTTGGTCCAGGAAGGAGTGTGCGAAAAGCTAGGAGCTCTAATGCACGGTAGAAGTTGAACAGCGACAGAATATCCCATGTACAGCAAGTGGTAGAAGTAGTGATTTTGTCGAATTTAGTCTCAAGGTACATTTATTTATGTATACGGTAACTATCATGAAGCGAAAAACTGTAAATACTGTTTCGTTACTAATCACTATGATTTACGATACGCTATTCTGCTCATGGTACAGCGTCGGGTTTGTGCAGCTCAATTTCCCCTCTTTGATCCACCTATTCTCTGTACGTAGGAAATCGTCAAGATTCCACAGGTTTATTTCATGCCTGTTCTGTATTTGTGAAACAATTTACCAACGGAAAACGCGATTTTAGTGGTAAAGGCTTTTGTCGTTTCTCATAATCTTGAGGTGACAATGACCCCAAATGCGATATGCGGATTCTAATTGGATTTTTTTTTTACCCACTTATAGTAGTGAGTGTGCTATCACAGTTTAGTCATTATTTCATGTGCAATGTTCTGCTGCTGTAGAAATGCGACCTAAATATCGTCGATACACAGCGTGATATCAGAGATTTATCGAGTTTTTCATTTTAAACTTGGTGCGGTTTAATATCAGTGGTGTGGCGAAGGCGGGACCTGGGGGTCCTGTACTCCCAACATTTTACTGAACTGATAACGTTATCGCCTAAATATTACACAAAACGTCTTAGAATGCCTCAAGTCAAAATCAGGGACTCGAAAATATACAATTTATCTCGTAGGCTTTGTTCCAGGGCCAAAATTCTCAGCCATGCTTTTAGTTCTCAAAACTCCCCTCAGGATGTACTTCCGGCTACGCTACTGTTTACTACGGGAAATGCAGTTAGATAGAAAGCCCAGTTTCTTGCATGTCGTCATACTCGCTAGCATTTGTGAAAGTAAAACTTTTGTATAATTGTAGAGCATCAAAAAAAGGCCAAACTAAAGAATACTTCGCCATTCGAATGTTGGTCTTACGTAGAATCTAAATTTGTGATATCTTATTAAGGTCATAGCCAGTATAAACGAATATAGCATCGTATAAGCCGATCTTTCGTCGCTTCAATTTAGTAAAAGTAATATTCATCTGTCCATTCTTTGTCGTATTTATCTGAAACACTTTAGGTAAAAAAATGATACGAGAAGGGGGTTTCATCCAAATGTCTTTACTGATAAGAATTAAGAAATCTTTTGGCATTTTCCTGAGGTTTTTTGTGCTATGGTAATTTTTCCTGAATTAATTTTTTTGTAGCGTGTATCTTGGTGGCACCTGTAAGCCAAACATTATCTTTGTTGTTGTTTTATCTTTCAGCATGGTATGAATCCCGTAATATGGGCTGCTGGTCGCGGACACACGAGCGTTGTAGAAGAACTCCTAAACGCCGGGGCAAACCCAGATTCATGTGACAAAGTATGGCATATTTAAGTCTTAATCTTCCAAAAGTTTTCTTCGTAGGAAGTTTTCACATCCATGGGCAATAGCGTTGCTAACCTGTTGGTAAAGTAGAAATTGCTGTGTTTGTTACTTTCGTTGTTACCGTTATAGAGGCTGTTGTTGTGGTTGTTTAAAATGTTTTCTTTATTTAAATTACATACAAACACTGGCGTAGCCAGCCCGTTGGTTTTGGGCTGGCACAGACACATGGCCATCAATTTACCAAGTGGGTGACAGCCGAACGGGAAGTGCAAGCGTTCTGGGAGGTGCAGAGACACGGCCCCCAGAAAGTTTCTGAATTCGTCGGTCCCTGAAATGGCATGTCCCGCATTTTTAGTGCAACTTGGCCCAGTTTTGACCTAGCTGTTCCTCAGGAACCCACACCAGACACTATTAGTGAAAATACATGTGTGGCACACCAAGTTTAGAAATTATAATCAGTACTAACAGAGTGGGATATCCAATGACGTTATTCACGTATATGATTGGCCGGACACGTGCCCGGCCAGGCCCGGCCTCGGCTACGCCACTGCTTACAAAGTGCCATCATCTCTTTCTCTGCGGCATCAGTCTTCCATGATTTTACTCTGGCTAATGCCAGTGTAACGACTATCATTATATAATAATGATAGAGTAATATGACGCTACGCACGTGCGTGATTTTTCTAACAATGTAAAATTACATAGAACATGTAGTTTCACTGTGTTATCAATGGCAGCATAGTTCTTAGTTAAAGTACTTTCACGTAGTTTCCCAGTAGTATCAATGTTCGTACTGTGTATTGTAAAATTACATGGGTGGTTCGCGTGCCGGGACAAACACAATATATATGGACGAAACTTGTATGGTTAGAGTTAGTTGTGATACGTTGAAATAAAATAAAGATTTGAACTGAGTGTACACGCTACACAAGACGATTTGAGCTGTCCAGGGTTAAAGAATTAAATAAAACGTGATGAAAGTAGCACAATGTGGTTATTGACGACATAGCGTAGCTCCAAACGAAGGTTAGCAACCAAAACGACAAATGTTTTTGTTATTATTGTGGCAGTTGGTAATACTGTTGTTGTTGTAAATAATGTTGTGGTTGTTGTTGCTGTTGTTATTGCTGTTTCTGTTGTTGTTTATTGTTGTTTGTTACTTGTTGTTGGTTGTTTTTTATTCATGATGATGTTGTTATTGTTGCTGTTCTCGTCGTCATGTCAAAAATATTTCAGTCTGGTAACTGCAATATAAAAGTATTTCAACTATTTTTATCACGTTTGCACATAACCCTAATGTTGTCATTTGGTGGCTAATATCATTTTAAAATTTTGTTTCAGTATGGCACGTCAGCTTTGGTTTGGGCAGCTCGGAAAGGTCACGTTGACGTGATAAAAGTTCTGCTGGACAGAAAAGCAAACGTCGATCAATCGGGATCAGTAAGTTGTTCCGAGAACTTCATTTAATGGGCGACAAGTTTCAGTATTTGGTCGTCTTAAGGCACTAGTTTTCAGGATTCCAAAAGATTCACATTCCAAGCAACTAAAAAACATCTGAAGAGGCTAGATTAGCTGCTTGTTACGCTATCGAAGTTTTTACTTCATAAGTTTTGAGATAAATGTTTCATGCAGTTGTGTATAGGAGCTTACATGGTCATATATTGCACGGAAATTGATGTAAAGTGCCAAGTTGATTTTGTTCTCATCCAGGAACAGACTAAAATTTATTTCAGTTCCCAAGAAGAAAGGATTGGCGTTCTGCTGGATAGAAGCTATAACAGCGGGTAACGATTCTTTGTCCATGATGGACAGACACATTTGCCGGTTTTGTTTTGTTTTCAGAATGGCTGGACGTCACTAATTATGGCTAGTAAAGGAGGATTTGAAGAGGCTGCAGCTGTCTTGCTTAACAGTGGTGCAGATGTAAATTCCCTTGATCAGGTAGGAATAATATGTTTAAAATTTATCGGCAAATGACCGGAGAACTTGACAGTTTATTGGATATTTCTATTACAATGACCCAGTGATCGGTGACGGGTTCTTTGTCAATCATGACTAATAATGTGAAACTGAACTATAGCTACTTGCAGATTGTTCAAAAAAGGGTCAACGCACTGACTCTGACAACGTTGATTTTTTTAGTTAGTTTGTAGGTGGGTGGTTAGCTTTGTTGACAAGTTGGTGAATTGGTTAGTTGGTTGTTGGTGAATTTATTGGTTGTTGGATGATTGGTTGGTTGATGAGGTGCTTGGCTGGATTGGTTAAGTTAATTGGGAACTTGGAATGGGTCATTTGGTTAAGTTAGTTTGAGTTAGTTTGGGCTGGTGGATGGGTTAATCGGTTGGATGCCATGTTTATGTACCTATTCACCACAATTTCATATCTTTAGGACAATAATTCTGCCCTACTTTGGGCTGTAAAGCGAGGCCATGCTGGTATTGTTAAAAAGCTTGCAGATCACGGAGCTTTCATCAACATTCGAGACAAGGCAAGTCAGCTAATTACTCTAACCTTATATAAAACATATTGAACCGAAGAGGCAACAGGAGGATTTTAGTGAAAAGATATGACTGCAAAATTGTGTCAAGTGATTTTCGCATTTTGTTTTATTAGGAGGGGATCCCCGTGCTAACCTTGGCCTGCAAAGATGGACATGTGGAGATCGTGCGTATTCTGCTGGAAAATTACGCCGACGTCGAAGCGATGGACTTGGTAAGCTAACAACGTGACGTGAATACCTTGGCTAATACTTTACTGTCGTCTTTCATCGTAAAATCCTGGGAAAGTACCCATAAGTAAGCTGCGCACTAGAACGTAACCACTGAGGTCAGGTAACCGTGTGGAGACTGGATCTGGAAAATTAAGTATTTTGTTTACCTGATATCCTCTCACCTAAGATTCAGGATTATGCTCAATGTCATACAATGCGATATTGCCGAACTCGTGCCACCTCCATTCCACCTCAGCCAAGTTCTGAAACCGACTAGATCCTCTAACCAGTTCATGGAACCAACCAGCGGAAAAACTAAGAAAGGTGTCACGGGTGATAAAGAAAGCATATGAAGCAGTGCGGTACCAAGGGGAGGGCCACCGGGACACTTGCCTCGGGCGCAAAATTTTTTGAGGCGACATCCTCAGAAATAACGATTTGACTTTTTTGATCGTTTTTTCTTCATTCAAAACTAATTTTCAAACCCAAAAATTGTTAAATCAGTGTCTCGATTTCTCATAGTTAATTGACGACTTTACACCAGTCAAGGCTTGTTTTAAATTTTAACGTACATTTTGAGAAAAAAAATTCAAAAACCACAAGAAACACTACCTCCTACAGAAGTGTCTTGTTTAGTTGTATACCGGTAGCGCCAATATTCAATTATTACAGTATAATATATCGAGCTTGGGGTGTGTTAGGGATGACGGGAGGCGCCTTCAACAGAACTTGCCCCAGGCGAATTACCACCGGGTACGGTTCTGATATGAAGAATTAAAAAAATTAAAAAGCGAAGAGTGTGAGAGAACGCTTTTCCAGGGAAGGCCGAAATACACTGCCTCGAATGTTGGGCTGAGTTGGTATTTCGCTGAACCGATTAGACGTTAAGTCTGGTCCGAGATGGTTGTTGGGCAGAGTTGAGCGTGAGGCCGATGTTACAGCCATCTGGAGGTGTGAGCGGTGTTTTAGACCGATAGGACTCTCTATCATGGTGGCCACTTGGAAGTGGAATTCGTTAATCATGGAGACTGTTAACTAGAGATGGTGAACGAATTTGGCAGTAGTGGTGGTTACTATTGATGTTAACAATAATCAACGTTACAAAGTTTGTCGGTGGAATTAGGTGGTGGTAGTGGTTAATATTAATCTTAACAGTTGCTAACATGTACTTTATTGGTGAAGTTTGGCAGTGGTGGTGGTTAATATTGATATTAGCTATAATCGACGTTACAGAGTTTATAGATGGAATTTAGCGGTGGTGGTGGTTAATATCAATCTTAACAATAGCCAACATTAAGTAGTTTATTGGTGAAGTGTGCCAGTGGTGGTGGTTAATATTGAATGACATTAACAATAGCCACTATTAAAAGAGTTTATAGATGCGAAAGATTATTAGTCAGTTGCTATATCTTTGAGACTGTCGCTTGCAAGGTTTTGAAGTGGTATTTCAAACACAAGTTGCTATTCTTCCTTGTATTTCTAAATACAAAGAAACGATTTTAAAAATGAGGCGAAGCCGAGATTTTTGAACGAGTTTCGAGATATTTTGAAATCGGAGGAAGAACACTTAACGACTGTTTGAAATTACTTCTCAAGCGAACCAGTATTTTAGGCGAAAATTCAGCCGAAAGTTGGCAAAATTCTACTGTAATCTTCCTCCGATTTCTAAATACTGATTAATTATGTGTTTCTTTTGTTTTTGCTTTATGAATTGTTAATGAGTTTGAGAATTTAGAATTAAAAGTATAGTGCAAATACTGACGATGCCTTTAATCCTGTGAATGTCCACCAGTTTTGTTCATATCTGTTGTTGAAGACGTATTTACACGTTCTTTGCATTCAAAGGGTTAAAGCAAATGTGGCTTTTTCCAAGTCTAGTCCGTTTGTGAATGAAAAGCAATTTCTTAGTACAATCAACTATGTAATTTTGCGATAAAAGACTAAAAAAGTTCATTTTATTTATAAATACAGTATGAAAACTGAAGACGTTTCGGATTTAACGTTGGCTGAACGTCATTAACAATTCAATATTTGAGATGGAGTAAAACTGAAAATATTGAATTAAAACAACGGTCATTAAAAGAAAGAGAAGAAAATTATGAAAATTGTTTTAATTCACTATTTATAGTTCTACTTCACCTGAAATTATGACTTGATAATGACGCTCAGCCAACGTCAAAACGTCGTCAGTTTTTATATTGTTCGTTTGTAGAGAAGCTATTTTAGGCATGTTAACTATGCAAGAAAGAAGTGGGTTTTAGGTTTTAAATATAAAAATAAATTAAGTTAAAATAAATTTAGGCTTTTTCAAAACCAGATTTTGAAGCTGACTTCAGTAATACATTGAACTATTTGATAGCTTAAGGTAACTATTCAAGGGTTAGTTGTGTGTGTACTTGCTAAGATGCATCTTGTTTGACTTAAACAGCTTGGGAAGACTGCGTTATGGTGCGCTGTTGAGAAGGGGCATCCTGATATTGTAAAGGAACTCTTGGAATTCGGTGCTTTCACGGAATGTAAAAGAAAGGTACGTGTTGAAGCACCAAACGTCTATCTTCTCGTGAAACGCATATAAAAGTATAATGAGCCCTGCATTTCATTTTATTCGAAAGTATTCGCACCTAGCGAAGCGACATGGTCTTTTAAGGAAAGTGATTGGTTAGTGAAAAAACAATTCGCAGGTAAAATTTCGGATGACTTCGTGCATTTCAGCGAAGAATTTCTTCACTGACCAATCACATTAACTAAACCTAAAACAAATTTTGTGAAAGGCAGCTTCCCGTACCATAGTTGCTTCTCATGGAATGATTTACCGCCGTAAATACTTGACAGTACTGTACTTGACGCTCACTCTTCCAAAAATTCAATTAGTATGCATCTTTAAAAACTCGAAAGGTTGATCCTAAGTTATTTGCTTTTAGAGTAGTCTTTATATGTGTGTTGGCTAGAGTTTTATTTCATGTAATAATTAGTGGCATTTAGACATTAGTAGACTAAATGTAATTTTAATTAGGTACCTGGGCACAGCCCTTTGAAAACCAGGGAACCGAAAGATTACCGTTCCTAAACTAGTTTAAGTAATGATAATTCATTTTAATTAATCAATGTTGAATTCATTTTAAGTGTAAATTAATATTTAATTCACTTTAATTCATTATAAGTGTTATTTGACAATTATGGTAATTTATTATTATGCAAATTTTTCTTACTGTATATATGATTTAGTAATGATAATAATAATAATAATGGTAATAATGATAGTAATAATAATGATAAGAAGAAGAAGAATAATAGAAATAATAATAATAATGATAATGTTAATAATAACAATAATAATAGTAGTAGTAGTAATAATAATAATAATGGTTAAATTTCTTTTCCCCACAAGTTCCCTGAAATGTGCAATGTCTGTTGCGGCCTTACCTAAGGGGATGCTGGGAGCCCGTAGCAGGCTGAGACCCCTTCCACTGTCCTTAGTTGGGTGGTGTGCGAGTTGTAATAATAATAGTAATAGTAATAGTAATAGTAATAGTAATAGTAATAATAGTAATAATAATTGCTTGAAGAGATGTCATCGAATCGTCGGGTGCGAATAAATTCACTGATTTGATAGCCACTTTTACGAACCGTTGACAAATTATAAAACTTTTAGTACGTTTACTGATGTAATGGTGAAATCACAGAAATTTGTTCTGGTAAACACCTACTTGTTAAATTGATGTACCTAGCTGTCCTCAACATTGTTTTCTGATGTGTTCTTATAAACATTCCGTGCGAGTTACCAAACACTGAAACTATTTCTTACGAATTCCACACGAACGTAAGTGAATACGTATACACTAATGTTGGAGTGATTTACTGCACATCCAGTTTCGTGATTATGGTTGTTTGTATATAACTTCTGGATTTAATGGCTTACCATCTGGCATCAGCTATTTTTTGCTGACCAAAAGTTGTCGTCAGATATTGCTGTTTACCTTATCACGTAACTTGTTTGTTTTGCTCCATGTTTCCACCAATTAAAAGTATTTATCATACTTTTATATCAGATTTAAACGCAGCACTAATGCTGAAGCACATTTTACTGTTCAAAATTTTTCAATGTATAAATTTAACCATAAATTTCATTAGAATCAGCTGGAAAACTTTCCCGCCGAAACACACCGGTCCGGAAGAAAAGCGTATTCGACCGACCGGTCCAATATCGTAATACTTCAGACCGCTCAGCTACCAATCAGCGTGTGTAATTTTGTGGGCAGACCGAAAATCGATTTCAGCCATTGAATAAAATATTATGTAACTTCACCATATGACAATACTATTATTACCTTGAATGAATGACATGAACGATCGTCAAACTCTTATCTCAGAAAAACGATCTCTGAGCCTCAGACATGGATCGAACCCGCGCAACCTTCTGATGACCGGTGAGACGCTCTAACCATTGAGCTACTAAGACCCAGATGACGAGCTAAGGTGCAAGTTCGATATATGTGCGACCTGAGTGGCAGCCACGATATGTTAATACTGTTATTAATGCGTATATATATGTTGGAAATGTTGCAGCTTGGAGATATCAGGAATGAATAATTATTGAACTGTCGTCAAGCTCTTACCTCAGAAAAAACGATTTCTGAGCCCCAAACGCACGCACCTTAGCTAGTCATCTGAGTCTTGGTAGCTCAATGGTTACAGCATCTCACCAGTCACCAGAAGGTTGCCGATTCGATCCCTGTTTGGGGCTCAGAAATCGTTTTTCTGAGGTAAGAACCTGACGATTTCTCATCTATCATTTGTTCAAGATATCTCCAAGCTCCTATATTCCCAACATACATATCGCACTACTATTACCACTAGTACTACCACTATCTGTATCTCTACCTCAACCCCGGCCGGTGATATTATACTACGATAATAGTACCACATGACAATACCACGTAACGGTTACATACCGTGACCTCAGAGTTATTTTTCAGCCTCCGGAGAACAAGACAAAGTGAGCCAACAATAAGTTTATCTAAATAACTATGTATCCTTCTCGTTAATGTGTTTGTTGAAGGAAACGGGCGCTTTCCTATATGAAAAGGGTACTTTTTGAAAACTTTAGTGTGGACACGTAACCCTAATGCCTTCAGTTCCTACGTCCTTGTGTTACGTATTAAATCACATGTATCCCTTAGTCTGTCGTATATGACACATGTATTATTGTACAAAGCTGTAACCGTTTAAACTACAAAATTACCGCTCTGCGAAAAACCCCAACACTTGCTATAGTGTTAGGTAATTCAAGTAACTTCATTACAAAAATCCTTCAATAGTTGGAGGTTCCTGATTTTCTAACAAAACTGTTATGTCTGTTAGGATAATGTCCGTGACAATGTCTTTCATTAAGTGTCGGGACTCTAAACCTCATACTCAGAGTCTTGTTTAATGTTATTTTAAGCCATTTAAATTAGCAACTTTATAGTGTAAATTGAACTAAAGAATTATTGCCCTCTAATCTGGCCTTTCATATGAATAACTTGGGCGAAACATGCCACAAATTCCAGGATAAGCCATGTTTTGCTTTGCTTTTAAAATCATCCTCTGGGTGACACGAAGCATTTGCAGTACTAAATACAATAGTATCAATAACTTAACAATGCTGGCTTTAGTACAGTTTAACCTCAGACATATTGCGGTAAGAAGGCGAAATGTTATTCGGTCTAAACGTCGTCAGTCAAGTGACCATTTGATACCTGCTGTGTATACTCCATATTTGCATTGACAAAAGACACACTTGCCGAAAGGTTTTTTTCACCCCAACATAACAAACGATTTGGTCGTCAGCGTGTAGGTTTTACTTGCAATAAATAATTCCAAAGTAAGTTTGAATGACCGATTCAATTTCATAAGACTTATGTAACTGTCCCTTATTGCCTGTGACAATATCTCGGATAATTACTTTACCAGGGGGTTTAATACAACCTTTTGTTAAGGCCGGAGAAACAGTCAGAATAGGTATATTGAGGATATTGAGATATTCCCTGTTTCGTCGTAAGTTGAAACTGTGTACAATAGGTATCTTAACATAGTGTGGGTTTGCCGATCTCTGCAACAGCTATCTTCATTGAATGCTTTGGTGGACAAAATTCCATCGATCTTCAACTTTCAAGAGTCAAATGTTTCAACAGCGTAATTGTAAATTAGATTTTTGCCGACTGAAGTGAAATATAAAACGACAAACGCAACGGTTTTGGCACAGGAAACTTCGAGAGCGTCTTTACTGCCCAGCAGTTAACTGAACGGAAATTTTTTTTGTTTTTTTAAAGGATGGAGAGACGCCGCTTCTTTTGGCTGTGAAAAAGAAACACACGCAAATCGTGTCGCTGTTGTTAGAGAAGAAGGCGGACTTGTCTGTGAGCAACAAGGTAGGTGGAACACAACAGACTGAAAGGTTCTTGAGTGTATTTTATCATCAATCTGTAGAAGATATTCGTTCATCGCGTTGTTCTGCACCTTTTGAGGTTTGGACCTGGAAGTTATCGATAAGTTTTATCACTAGTGGAGGCTTAACTTGTTATGATCTTTGTTGCCGATTTCTCAAGTCCTTTATTTATGATGGACCCTCTTCGGGTCCTCTTTCTAACAAAAACTGATCAACATTAACTAATGAATAGAAAATACTAGATTACTATCCTTGGACGAGTCCAAAGTCTTACACGACAATGAACAGTGATGTTTACGCGTTAGTCTTGCTAATAGTCTAGGCCGGTTTGAACATAAAAAAACCTATATATAGTAAACGTCTTTTTCCATAATCGACCTTCTCGCGGTGTAGCTAATATAACAGTGTCTCTCGTAGTGACTGGCAAGCGGATACGTTTATCTCAGGGGTGTTCTAAACCACAAGAAATCCCAGTGAGCCAAAACAGAGTGCAGACATGAGACGAGATTTTGGCTCATCGAACATGTTTCGCAATACACGGCATGAATTTAAATCGCTGTCAATAAGTGATTTGATTTAAAATCACACCACACAGTGATCCAATAATTTTGTTCAAGGCGTAAAACTGATTGATTATCCGGTAGCTACCTGTATCGTTTACATGTTATAGTAGTCTGTGTCCTGAATGTTTGAAACATGTGAAACTTCAACTTCAATAACATTTTGTCCAATTTGTGATTGTTATTTCACTCAATACCGCTCTCTTCAGTCATTTTCGGTGTCATCGCGACGTTGTAATGATTGTCGACGCTACACTGTATAGATGTGCGATATACAGGAAGACGTTGAACAGCATTTCCGTTGCTCGCTTGATTCTTTTCTTTTCCTTTTATGTTTGTCTACGTCAAAAGGAAAACAATTTAGTGTATTAAAATTACCTCCTAATGGTCTAGCGGTTTATTGTTAATATTACAATGGACTGTTGTTTGTTTTGCCACGTACTTTCAGAGCGATATCTTATAAATTTATCAACTTCTTGAACAGCTGTGTCATGAGTCCAAAGGTGGCGCGAGCAGGGGGTAAGGGGGGTATTTCCCCCCGAAAAAAATTTTGGCAACAAGTGCCCTTTTTATCATACGTTTAATCTTAGAGATTTAAAAGTATGGGTAAAATGTCTGGGCGCAAGGTATAGTATGGTGTACCCTTTTAGAAGACAGCCTGTAAATGTGTCAACATTGTGTTAACCGGATATGGTTTATAGTTGCTAAAAGCATAGTGATGACAAGTTCATTGAAAACAGAAAACTAGTTATTTTTCTGTTTATAAACTCCCACGGAATCGTTGCGCTTTCGTTATGATTTCACTACTAATCTATTCGTCAGTTTTCCTGTCCTTCTTGATATGTTTACTCTATTCGCCCAATGTTCTCTCCGAAAAGTATAACCCCCCAACTTGTTAAAGCTCGCGCCCTCCTAAAAATTAGGAGATCAGAGTCTTCAGTCTTCTGTTCGTATGAACAAAACTAATCTAAACATATATTTTAAACGAAGCAATAAGTTGTTTATATTCGAGTTGCAAGGACGATAATACCTTGTTTTTAAATGTGTGTGAGGTGACCTGTCCATGAGAGTTGGTGGGTGTAAGATGTCAGTAATAAAGAACAACGTGGTGTACTGAATGTGGGGGTTTGGGTGTTCATCTCCTTCATGACCAAATAATCTACCCACCCAACAGTAACAATAATACGTATTTATACACTCTTTTATCGTCCTTGTAAAAACGAAAGCAGCCAAAACAATGGGGAACTGTTTCTTTAAATTATCTTGACCGAACGATTTTTTTATCTTTTCGGCAATAAAACCAAGGTACAGGTTCTGTCCTCCTCAATAACGTTCTCAATGCACTAATGGCATTGAAACATATTAAAGTTACCGTCTGTCATAAATTCTCGTTGATACTCATTTGTATGTCTTAATTGTAAGTACCTATGACTCCACCACCGTCTAAAAACGTTTTACTTTGGTCCATCATTTAGTGGATTTAAAGTTAGATATTTTAAAACAAACGGGACAAAAATTCTAGTGATCTCTCTTCGTATAAATAATTACAAAAATTGCACTTAGATATATACCGTATTTACTCGATTAAACGCCGCACTCGATTAAACGCCGCAAATACAAACAAAAATATTATTAAACGCCGCCCTCGAATAAACGCCGAACTCAAATAAACGCTGCATTTATTTTCATCGATGCGGCGTTTAATTGAAGCATTATTAACTAAGTAAATAAAGTATGAACTGAATTACACTCGAGTGCTACACTTAAGAAAGTACGGCACAACTTAATCTAAACCGGTCTCGGAAATTTATTATATCCGGAGAGACATTAATTATGTTCTTAGGGTTTTAGTTTTAGTTTTTGGGTTGTAGTATTAAATTTGGTTTGATTAGTCGAGTTCAAAGATTAGCAACAAACGCCGTCCTCGAATAAACGCCGCAGCCGCAGCGCAAAAAATTCAATAAACGTCGCGGGGTTTGTTCGAGTAAATACGGTATCAAATGAAGTAAATGGGTGACATCGTAACTATATCACTGTGTCCAAGTTTAATTTCTATTTTGTTTCTTTGAATTTGTTCGATTGTTCTTGATTAATAAAATAACAGCCTTAATTGGGTTGGAATACTTAGAGGTATGTTTATTTCAACTTAACTATTGCCGCGTCACAAATACATATAACTTTCAATCGCGTGTCATTACAAGAAGGGTGGAGTCATTCACCATATGACATCATTTCTATAAAAGGAATAACAAATAATGTATCCTTTCGAGCGGTAACTATCAAAATTGAAAGAGACTGTTCTTCAACAGAAGGATAACTAAAAACAATCGAAAAACTTGTTAAAAAAAATACTGTAGTGAGATATAGAAGGTAATAGATACAATATGAGCGACCAAACTGTATGGGATTTACAAGGTGAGCCGAAGTGAATCTCATGCAGTTCGTGCGCGAATATTGTATTTTTCTTAAAATACGAATACATTTAAATGGCCATGCTCACCGGCTATTTCGAACTTGCAGTAAATTTTAACGTAAAAAATCAAAGGAAAACTTTACGCAAATCAGGACGATTCTTCATCCGATCTACAGCGTACTATTTCGGTGGAATTTCTTTTGTGTTTTCTTTATGAATTATGAATGAGTATTTTGAACATACGTAAATCTGTTGCCATAATAATTACAGAAAACGGCTTTATTTTCTTTCGTATGAGATCAATAACCAGAAAAATCGGCACAGACTCTCACCAGAATCTTGCACGTGCACTCATATAGTCAAAAAAATTAAACTTTTATGAGAAGTATGGTTTGTTTCTGAATAAATACCAATGCAAAATTTTATTAAATATTGCTCATTCCAGTGTGTGAGTGACCCTTCTCCAAACATTTTTCTGGGCATTAATGCTTATTACGACATTACACTTACGGCTAGGCGAATCAGTGGCCAAAGTTCTTAAGAAATGTTTGTCGTTGTTCAGTTTTAACCTTTGGTTCCGTTTTACTTGAGTTAGTTCAACTTTGGTTTACCTGTTTAATTGTCAACAATACTTGTGATTTTCAATTAATTTTTTGGGCAAAATTTCTTTCCTAGTTCAATAGTCCTCCACTCTCGCGTCACCTTTTCTCCAATGTCACCTTCCTTTCCGTGTCTTCCATTCCCTTCTTTTCCTGATATTGTCCTGTATCGTCGATCTTGGTCCAGTCAGCCATCCATTTACTTGCCAGCTAGTATAGTGGGAGTGGAGCTAAACTTCATACATGTCAACTTTAAGTCTATTGAACCACTATGCTACAAACGCATTTGCATACTCGAATAACATATTTATTGTGTTAAAAACTGAAATGGGAATCTAAACAAACTGCACTCAATGACCTAACGCAAGATATTGAAAATGTGCGCGATAAGTCGATATTGTAACAGTTATGTACAAAATAACACGCGTCTTACGCAAGTTCTGATTGGACGAGCGTCATTTTCTCTCAGAGTACAAAGACACGGCTGAGGTCATTTACATTTTGTATTAAAGTACAGAGACATGAATGACGTCATAAAAGCTCGAAAAAACCTTGGTTATTTTATAAAACAAATAGAAAATAGCTTTTGTGTCTGTGTACTGTGATAGAAACATGTATGACGCCATTTCAACCGGAAAATACCTGAAAACACTCGGCTACGCTTCGTGTTTTCACTAGGGATTTTTCCGGTTGAAATGACCTCATTCATGTTTCAATAACAGCAAAGGGACACTCAAGCAATTTTCTATTTTTTAAATAAATAAACTAAAATAGGTTATATAACAAGTCCATATCAGACATGTAGCTAAGGGGTTTCATGATATGCAACTTTGTTTCTGCTTGAAGAACATGAAAGTAGAGTATATTATCCCGTTTGGCTAACTCTAACCCGAACTCTAACTGAAATTTTTTAGCACACATCAAAGTGAAACAAAAATGTATTTATTAACTCGTCGCAGCCCATTCAACCAATCTTACGAGAACTATTTTTTCCTCTTTTTATTTACCAGACAATTTCCCTGTTTGCTGGTTCGTAAATGCCGTTTCAATAGAAAAGTCATTAACCGTATTTCCCTAATCATACAATCATACATGTAGCTTTCATTGTGGTGGAGTTCATAGACCGTTTCAGACAGTTCACTACATTACTACAGATCTCCAACACAGTCTCACCCCGAAAAATGAATAGCATCAATTCTGAAAATGTACTTAAATAGGTGAATATCATCCTTCCAGGGAAAACTCTGGGAAAGGATTAGGATAATGGCCAAGGTTGGATTATGGTTAGGATTGGGATTAAATCACCCGTCGGCGACAGTAATCCGAGATCTCATCCCGTTACAAGAAATTTGGGGGCGACATGCACCGCCTTTCACCCCTGACTTCCGCTACAATATCACGTCAGAAACAACCTATCACATGTGGTAGCCTTCATTTTCTTTAAATAGATCATATTCTTCTTTTTGCCACGTTTTATCAATTGATGCTATTAATCTTTTCTTAGTGTGGGACTGGGATGGAAACCATACATCTTTAAAATACAGATCCTTAGTCTGGGTTAGTTTCAATCTGATCATTTCACCGATAGTCTCTTAGAGGTGAAGTTCGATCCTGGTTGGTCAGACGATTTTTCCCACTAGTGAGCACAATCGACTGACCAGTTAGTCTGGCTATACGATTGTTCGCCACTAGTTAGAAAAGCATATCGACTTTTCTCGCCACAGCTCTCAAATACAGGTACACAATCTTTTAACCAAAATTTTGAATACCAAAAAGCTCCGAAAACCGAATATTTTTTTTTTCCATGGATGTCTTCTGCACACCAAAGCTCGTGTTTGGTGCCAAACATGACCCGACGCGACCTACGCTCAACCAAGGCCGTCTCGAAATAAATTCAGCTGTGCTGTACAAGGAGCATAGCTCTACTCTATAGCCAAGCTGTACTCTACGTCTAGCGTACTTGTAGAGCACAGCGGAAGTTATTATTTCGAGACGGTCTTGGCTCAACCCACGCCACGCAGTTGTGTTTCAGTGCTCCTACTAGTTAGACGTGCCTCTTGTCTACCCTATATACGGTATGTAAACACTACCATTCCGAAATCCGAAAAAATTCCGAATTCCGAAAAGTGTCTGGTCCCGAGGGTTTCGGATAAGAGATTGTGTACCTGTATTATCTTTATCACGTTATGTTGATACTTATCTTGTTGTTAAACGTGAACTTTTGGAAATATCGTAAAAAATAAATACTTTTTCTATCTTTTATATTGTCTATATACGACATGTCACGGAGAGGAACTCGAAGAAGTGTTGGCCCCATCACTTGTTATTTAAAAATGTTTATCACAGTACACATATAATGAACACATTACTTCACGGTCGGTTCGATTGTCGAGTTTATATTCACTTGTTGTCATGAGTCCCAACCCGTGAATAACAACCGTAGGCGCTCACCTACCATAAAGTATATATGGTCGGTGATATATTTATTAAAGGATATCCTGTTTTAACTGTAGTTTTTCTCACTGTAGAAAGGCGACACAGCCCTTCACATTGCAGTCCGTTGTCGGTATCGGCGTATAGCAGAGATAATCCTCAAGGATCCGAAAAGTGCTCGACTTCTGTATCAAACAAACAGAGCTGGAGAGACACCGTACAGTATCGATCAGCGACACAAGAAGAGTATTCTAAAACCAATATTAGGTTGGTAAAAATTATGGTAAATTAACAAATCAGTTGCTAAGCCAAGAAGAATGACAAATTGTGGGTTGGTAATCCAGTTTTCAGTGGCCACAAAGATATTACGGAAGGACTTGAGCATCTTGAGCTTGGTTAGCAAGTAAAGCCGCCCAATGTTTTGTAAAGGCTATTAAAATGTTTCGGGTTCGATTCCCATTAGCCCTTTTCGGTCCATACCCGACTTTGGTATTTTATTCTGGCAAATGCCGGACTAATCTGTTTTACTCGTTAAGGGGAGACGTCTTGGACAGGAAAGGGTTAAGGTCTATTTACTATTCGACTACAAATTCCATTATGGTAAATGCGTGCGTATGTTTTCACGAGTTATGATGTTTTATGAAACGAACGAGCGAGGTACAAGTTAATTCGTTTTATACGTTACAGTGGGTGAATAAAAATCGTATGAAGCAAAATCGTATGAAGCATTTACCATGATGTAATTTGTTTGTTATGTTAGTACTGAGGTATTAAATTAATTATTTTAAACTTTAGAGAAAAACAAACTCGGTCTCTTAAATATCGACATCAATCTTACCTTATTCCACACACTAAGAGATTCACTTCAAAATTGTGCATATAATGTAAACTTGTCTCCGCCATTAGTTCATGTCTTAATTATTCATAATAAAGCTCATATTCGCTTTACCTTCCTTATACTGTTCTTTTACAATTTACGTTTCTGCCAAAACTTTAAAATCCTCGACTTTGAGAACATCATATCGTGTATATTGACCCTTAGGAACTTGGAAATCGCCTGTTAAAAGACAAGACAACGACTTTTCTTTAAATCAGCAGCAACTGATGACCCAGATAGAAATTGTAGCTTAATAATAAGAATTGAAGCCCAGCAAAAATGCGTAAAACAGCCAGAATATCATCTAAGATTTAAAACATGTCTAATACTAAAGTTTCGTAGTTTAAGATTTACTCCACAAACAAGTTGATTTAAAGTATATTTAGTAATGTTTAATTTAACAGCACCGTTTTACCGCGTCTCGTTACGTCACCACAGTAAACAGAAATAATTCTTGCCGTTAAGTCTGTGACGTACATTTACCGTCTTGTGCGCGTGATTTTTCAGGAATGGCGGAAGGTGACAAGCGGCTCACGGAAGAGCTCCTTGGCCATGATGTATATACAACCTCGTTAGCTGAACTATTGTGTGAACCTTCATTGGAGGTTCCTCTGACTGTTGGAGTGTACGCGCGGTGGGGAAGTAGTAAAGCACACTTGTTTAAGAGACTTCAAGGTAAGTTAAGAAACATCTCCACAAAATTGAAATAATGACCTAGTTGGAGCACGAACGAATTTTCAACGTGCTGAATGTTTAACTTGTGTAACAAGTTCATGTTCTGGAATATATGCCGGTTCGCACTCTTGGTGAGCTTTTTCGTTTATTTAGTTTTTTTTCGTTCAACTTCGTGAGGTTTAGTTTATTGTAGATTTGATTTTTTTAATATTTGTTTTGTTAAGTTTACTCATACTCCATTCATATATGGTTGGGTATGCTCAAGTGTGTTGTGGTTTAGTCTGGTTTGATCTGGCCAGGTCCACTTTAGTATACTTTGATTTGGCTTGGCTTGAGTTGGGGTTCAGATAGCACAATGATAGTGCACGTGTTCCTCTCTCATCACTGTGACTAGGGTTCAATTCAATTCGAACTCTGTGCAGTTTTATGATTAAAAATTACCTTGGTTATATGTGAGAAGAGTGTTGTCCAGTTTGACTTTACCAAGCATCGCAGGTTTTCACCCCGTACTCCGGCTTCCTCCTGTAGTAACATTGGACCCATGAGGGGTGGGCCTTACTGGACCTCTATAAGGAGAACAACTTAGAAGATGATAGGGTTATCCAGTATAAATAATAAACAATTATTGGATGAGGATGAGCATGATATCAAGAATTATCCAGACCGAGGTCAATGTTTTCTTGACCGAGAAAATATTTGCAGTAAAAAGACTCGTGCGATTAACTTTCCAAACTGCTGCAGGCCATTTTTGCTGTTTTGTAATTTTCACGGCCTTGAAGTGGTTACGCCATCAGCGTCGAATAATTTTTTTGTTGGACAGCTCCGTCGAATAACTCACGATATTTGGCTGAAATGATGTCACGGCTTTCAGAAATTGTTAATTAACTGGTGAATGTCGACCAATAGAAACAAGAATGAAGTTTGTATAATAAAAACACTTATCATTCACTTTCGTCCATCCGTCTCTCCGTCAGTCTTTCTGTCTTCCTATCTGTTTGTCAGGCATTTACTTCAGGCCTGGCTTTTCATAAACAAAAGTATTTTCCTAAAATTTCTGAAGCTCCATTTATTACAAATTGTCAAATTGCCATGGAAGAAATATATCGGGTGAAGTAAGACAGGCATGCCGTGCAAACAATTTTGGAGCAAGGCGACATCTAAGTTCTCGTCAGTGTCTAGTTCTGTACGTAATATATCATACATGAGAAGGTGCTTTTCATCAGATATCCAAATACCGAGAAGTGAGTTGGAAAACGAGGCGATATCCGAGTTTTTTAACTAACTTCGAGTTGTTTTGATATCTGATGAAACGCGACTTTCGAGTGTATGATATTATATCTCAAACGAATCTGTACTTACCTATTAAGGGTCCGAGTCCCGTATACAGGACATCAAGAACAAAAAAACAAATGAAAAACAAAGCCAAAACAATGAAAGAACAATGAACAAAAGAAAATGAACTCAACCGTTAAAGGGTTAAAGAGGAAAGCGGGTTTAAAATTGCCGAAATGCTATGCTAATTAAGATCAGAAATCCAAACTACCATTCGGTACTGATTTTGTTTGTGTTTTGCTCATAAATTGTTGATGAGTTTGAGATGTTGTGTGAAAGCACAAGCAATGAACCTATTAACTGAACTTATAAAGAAACGATGGAGAAGACTTCCGAAATGAAGATGACAAAATTCATAGTTCAGGAAAGAAGGTTCACTTGTGTAAAAATATTTCGAAAAAGTGACCTTGACAATTCGTACTGCTTTAATTCACACTCGTCGTGATTTTTCTTAACTTTTACGGTTTTCCTATTGACACAAAAGAGCATGGAGTAAAGTAATGTGTAATATAAATTGAACCACAGGAAGTTCATGATCCTTATTTACACTCTAATTGTGATAACTAGCTTTTCCATAATGCCGGCTTCAAATTAAAGCCGGACCTTAAAAGCCCTCAGGGATTTATTTGAACCTTAGATTTGTAGGATCTGAGCGTATTTGAACCTGACGTTTATTCGAGGAAATACGGTATAAACTGTATATCTATTTAATTTAGGTGTTATTTTTTTACGCAATTCTTGTTTTTTTCGTTCTCTTTCTTAACAGAGGAGATGATAGAAATAACTCAACAAACGGTCCGTCCAAAACTGCATTTCACTTGGTTTGGCGTCGCGTCGTGTTTGTTTTTCTGTATGTTACTCGGCGTTTGTTTTTGTTGTGCTTTTAGCTGGGTTGTCGGTGTCGCCGTCGGCGGAGGAGCATTTGTACTTTGCCAGGCCTTGTACCTCGGGATATTAATTTGGGAAAACAAATGGTGCAATAATATAAATCCTTCGTGGATCAGCGAGTACTTTTGTCGGTTCTCTAGTACCTTTTATCTGCTCTATCTTATTATGTTTTGCATTCCACCGACGCTGACTTCTATGCGGTCGTCTTTACCAGTAAAGTTTATGTTCACAGACTTCAGCAAACTTACACGAAGTACAAGCGAGGCCACTGCTCTCGTTGGAATGATCGAGTCGCTCAATGAGGTCATTGAACGTAACTTTGGGTGTATTACAACAAGGCTTTACCGTGTCTTAAGACCGGTGCTGGTAGATTACGAAGGAATCAAACACTCACAACCGCGGTATAAGAAGTGCTGTTGCTGCCTGCCGAAACTTTGGGTATTCTTTTTTGTTATTTTATGCGGAGCCTTGGCTCTCATTTTATACACCGTAGTCGGATCCGACGGAGGCTCAATTGGGGCAGGTTTACAAATATCAGGACTCTGTGTGGTTGGTATTGCTCTACTTGTACACTCGACGACATTCTTTTCCGTTTTATATTCCTTGTTATTTTCTCCAAAGAGACGGGTCTCCATTGTTGCGACGCAGCTCGGCCTGAAAGAAGAGGGTTTCATCCATGCTCTCAAACAAGAAGTGGAACTGCTAACTGACGTGGTTATTGCCCTAGACGGCTTCATCAAAGTTCAAACTCGAATCATCTTGTTCCTCGATGGACTCGATAACTCCGAGCAACAGAAAGTCTTGCACTTGGTGGACACCATGAATCTTTTATTTACTGACCCTGACGCACCTTTCATTACTATAATGGCCATTGATCCCCGAGTCACGGTGCGGGCCATTGAACAAAACTTTAGCAACGTGTTGCAGGATTCGCATATCACGGCGTTGGATTATCTGAAGAGTATCATTCACCTGCCTTTCTACTTACCGGAACCAAAAACTAGTTGCACGAGGAACTTTCCTGACGGCATCAGGCTCTCTGTTGAGCAACTTCTACGCCATAGAAAGCACAGTGGGTTTGAGCTGGAGTGGGAAGGAGAGAACTTAGAGTTAACACCCGGTTATAACGACAACTTGAAGGTTAATGGTGCGGTTGGGAATGACAGACACAGTACGGTCCTGACTGTAGACCAGTCGCAAACTTCGTCTGGTGACGTGAGGTTCAATGCGCGATTGAATCGAAGTTATATGGACATCCTTTGCGACAAGCACGAAGAGTCTCCAGATTTGACCCAGGTTTTAGCAGA
The DNA here is from genome assembly GCA_030142905.1 of Heliopora coerulea. Taxonomy (NCBI): domain Eukaryota; kingdom Metazoa; phylum Cnidaria; class Anthozoa; order Scleralcyonacea; family Helioporidae; genus Heliopora; species Heliopora coerulea. The sequence goes on from JASJOG010000208.1 coordinate 396,393, forward strand.
CAACGAAGCACTTACGCCGCTTGGGATACAACGGCTTCTCCACACGACATCTTTGAGTGGTCGTGTACTTCGAGCCAAAGGTATCAACTTCCACTGGAACGGTTTAGCGTCTTGGGTAAGTTTGGCAGACGCCTGGCCTTACAGGGTGTCGTGGTTGGTACTTATCATGGAGGAATACTCTAGCGTCTTGCCTGACAGCCTTACTTTAAAGGCATTGTATGCAGCAACGCAGGCGTGGCTGCCAAACCCCAGCGGTTTCGACTATACGGTGGATAGTGATCCAATGTATTTCGAATCTTTTCTCGGAACTCATTTTCCCATCCTAAAGGTAGAAGACCTGAGGAGGTTTCTGGTTGGAACTATCAACTTGGATCACTCTCTTCGCAAGCAAATATCCGAAGGACTTCAAGTTTCTTCCAGAAAGACGCTTGAGAAGACTACTAGACCTGGACCTGCTGGAGACGGGGTAAGTTTGGTGGTGATTGAAGGTGGAAGTACTTCGCCAATTTTTTTTCTTGAGAAAGCTCGTTATATGGAAGAAAATCTTCTCGCGAATCGCTTTGACCAGCCAACATAAGCGTTTGGATTTATTTGGAACGAGTTTTGATACAAACACATCAAAGATAATATTAAAGAAATATTCTTGCTAAAATGATGACTCATTTACCCCCATAAACTGTTAGATTACCTGTTCGAAGATAGTAATATCTTCAGTATGATGTAACATGATAGTATTGAACGTGTTGCAGTCTCACATAGTTCGAAAATATTGCACTGTATCTTGGTAGGAAAGTGTTACGCAATGAAATGGGGTTACCAAAGTGTCGAACGGTGTAACGTGGTACAAACAGTATTAGACAGTGCAATATGGAAAGAGTGTGTTAGATTGTACAATCCGACAGGAAAGTGTCGGACTGAGGGTAGAATGCGAAAGAGCTGGACATTACAGTATGTCAGGAAAATGCTGGACAGGGCGAACTGGTATGGTATCGTTCAACAGTGAGACAATACGTAATACAAAAATGTTGGGGACTGTGATGTTGTGTGAAATGCTGTAGCGTGTTGTATTTTACGAACATGTTAGAAAGTGTAACGTGATACGAATGTGTTAGCTACTATAACAAGCTGCCAAAGTGTTTGATGTAATATTTGAAATACGAGTTGGTGTTCTTCCTGCGATTTCTAAATACATAGAAACGAGTTTAAAAACGGGGCGAAGCCGAGTTTCTAGGTATTTAGAAATTGGAGGAAGAACACTTAACGAGTGTTTGAAATTACTTCTCAAACAAACCAGTATTTTAGGCAAAAATCCAGCCGAAAGTTGGCAAAATTCAGCTGTATCCTTCCTCCGATTTCTAAATACTGATTAATTATGTATTTCTTTTGTTTTTACTTTATGAATTATTAATGAGTTTGAGAAAGCGTGACATAGTACGAAAATATTACACATGCGCAATATGACGTGGTGCGAACGTCTTCCAATAGTACGGTATGGCGCGAAATCGCTTGACGGTATTACACGGGATAAAGTGGTTGGCTAGCATAACGTGGTACGAAAGTGTGCTCAGTGCAACGTAGTGAAGCATGCTTTGAAAGTGCTGCACAGGATAACATGTTACGGAGGTGTTGTACAGTTCAGCGTGGTATCGAAGTGTTAAACAGTATAAGATGTGAATGAAGAATTAACCGGAGAGATGTCATAATTTACGGTTCCCCAGGCTTGAATATTCCCACCTTTGCTTTGTTACGACTCATTTTGGCCCTTATACCGACTTTTAGTTTCAACAAGAATTCAGCAAACCATAAATATTTTATAAATATTCTATTTGCTCAAATGTGTATACGCCTGTTGTTTCTGTTTGTTTCTTTTCGAAGCTTGATCAACCCGATGGCGTGGACCTTGCAAATCTGAGTGAAGAGGATGTTTGTGTCAAAGTATGTATCACGTTAGAAATTAATATAAGTGGAGAAAGTTGATTTTCACGACTTTAGTTGAAAGGCTGCAGTGTGGGTAACCGTATTCCACATATTAAGGTATTGGTGTCGATACATAAATAAACGAAACCATGCCGACGAACTAACGGCAGAGACAGGGAGGGGGAGGGTGGAAGGAAGAGACAGAGACAGAGGCACAGAGAGAAAGTGAGAAGAGAAAGAGAAAATGAGAATCGAGAGAGAAAATGAGAGTAGAGAGATAAAGTGAGAGTAGAATGATGGAAGTGATAGTAAAAAGTAGAAAGTGAGAGTAGAGAGAGAAAGTAAAAGTATAGAGGGAAAATGAGAGTAGAGAGATAGAGTGAGAATAGAGGGAAAAATGAGAGCCGGAAGAGAAAGTGAGAAGAGAGAGGAAGTGAGAGTAGAGAGAGAAAGCGAAAGTAGAGAAAGAAAGTGAGAGTAGAGAGAGAAAGTGAGAATAGAGAGAGAAAGTGAAAGTAGGGAGAAGGGGGAAGGAAGGAAGGGAGAGAGAGACAGGGTGAAAAAGTGAGAGTACTAAGAGAAAGTGAGAGTAGAGAGAGGGAGTGAGAGTAAAGAGAGGAAATGAGAGTAGAGAGAGAAAGTAAGATTAGAGAGAGAGGGGAGGGAGGTAGGGAGAAAAGCAGTGACTGAGGGCGAGAAGGAGATGAGAGAGTAGGGGAGATAAGATTAGAGAGAAGTGTAGGAAGAACAAATGAGAGTGCAACGAAAGTAAATACGAACCAATGTTTATGATAATAAATTACGTTTTAATGTTCGACTGTACTTTAACCTTTATCAGCTATCACAGATTGGCGGTATTCAGTTATCGTTGGTTCCGTCATACCAGGCGGTAATCCGCGAAAATCATATAAGTGGACCAGTGCTCTGTGAGTGTGAAATTGCAGAACTCCGCGACATTATGGAGATGACCTTTGGTGATTGGCAACTGTTCAGAGCCTGGATATTGAGAAGGCGTCCGCACCAGACATGCAACACATGGTAAGGAAACCTCAGTGAATTCATAGGGTGGCTGCATAAGGTACCCGTCGACTTGATTTTAAAAATATTTCAAAACTTTGTCTGAAATTTTTGGTAGTAAATTAGTAGTCACATAATTCATTCAGTAGCTAACGCTTTGCTGTGCATTTCTCAAAACTCGTGCTCGGTACATATATATCTTAGTCTTCAGCCAGGCGTTCATGGATCCAGTGTATATAAAAGTAAAGGTTTTTTGAAAGACACTAAGCTAAAGAAATACACAACGGTGGTATCTCCGAGTAGCGAAATAATTTTGTTAGAGATTCTACGTTTCCACTAGATTTTAGTCATCATCAGGACTGCATTCCTGATGACTAAAATCTAGTTTCGTTAAGATTTTAATATATACATATATACATATACATATATATATGTACATGTACATATACATATACATATACATATACATATACATATACATATACATATATACATATGCATATGCATATGTATATATATGTATATGTATTTATATATATATATATGCATACATATATATATAACCAACACAAAATATGTATAATTGGTAGAAAGAGGGTGCTCGATACCATATAGTAGAGCGTTTATAAATGAATGAATGTTTCTTTAAAATAAGTTCGTTACTACTCTGAGTATTAACGAACTTATTTTAAGGGAACATTCATTCATTTATATATATATATATATATATGTATGTATGTGTTCATGTATATAATATTTAAAAACTCGAGTAGGAGTGCTTTGTCTGATAAAACACGAGGCAACAGGCGAGTGGCTTTCATCCAATCAACCAAGTTCTACGAGTTTTTAAATTACTTCTGAAGCAATCTCCTGATGAGTTACCATCCAGATGCGAGGTGTTGCCGTTCTGTTCCGTTGTCAACTGGAGCAGTTTGCATGTACGCCGAGAGCTTCATGTTGTAAGCCTCGTCCGTGCTAACGTTTTCGCTCACAATATTTGAACAAGAACCTGCGAGCAAGAAGTCTATACCGGATGAGAGTTTGGACTTTTTTGAACTGGACCTTCGTCAATGACCTTTATAGGAAAATAGGAAGTTTGACCGTCGGAACAAAAAGAGTTAACAAAAACTATGATCAATAGCTTTTCAAACTTTGTTGTCAATTGAGCGGACATGATTAACGGTAAACGGTTAAACGCATAGTCTTTCACTAAACAGATATTGATATTGCGAAACGTTTAACCATTTAACCGTGACAGCACTATTGTGTATGTAGGTATATATGTGTATGTATGTATAGATACATGTGTGTAATTTGTACTACGTTATTCAAAATGTGTAAGCGGTTGCGTGATTCACTGTTGTTGTTAGGAAAAATCATTGTTTTGTCCACTCGTTACAAACTGATTGCTTAAGATATTTTAGCAGCATTTTCACTCCTAGATTACGCCCCGTTGCAGCTAACACGTTCGCTTTTTTTTAAAACTTACCTATTGCTTACATTCTTTCCCCAACGTTGCTTGTCTTATTGTTAATCGTGTAAAGAAAGATTTCTAGTCACACGTTAAGTGCTCTTCGTTTCCCAGCATGATTGATTTCCCAAATCTTCAAGAGCAGCTGCTTCGCAGCTTATACATAAATTATTCAAAAGAGCTGTTGTACTTTGTACTTAATATCATTTTCGCCGAATATTTTACTGTAAAAAGAAGTTGTCAGTGTATAATTGAGAGACTTTCCTAGCCTCCTTTCCTTTCAGATATTGTGCACAGTTCCTTGCTGCATCAATTTCGTGTTTTAAAACCTGTTCTTGATTACTGGGATATTTTAAGTATGATTGTTGACCCATGGCTTAAACTTCCATTCTGTCAGCGCGTATCAGTGCAATAATTATATTCTCGTACGTCTGTCTAAGAAAGTTCATCGCCTGTAATTTTGTATTGATTTTCCCGTACCATGCAAAGGATTTATGGTTTTAGTGTCACAGTTGATGGTATCTCAATGTAGGTTAACTGTTGTTGACAGCTGGCGGTAGACGCGAACACGGAAGATAAAAATCTTATCTTCAAATGGCATCCTTTTGAGACTACTTGCATGTTAACAAATGCTTGTTGATAAATATATTTATGGCGCTCTCCTTAACGTTGATATTCTTTATTATGAGCAGCATTAATTCCATACTAATACCGAGATGAAAGCAGTCTTGGACACGATTGCTCACTCAACGTAGAGCACCTAAACTTGGTTTTTGTCGAGATTCAGTTTGATTTGGTTGTTGCTTTTAATGGTCAGGTGATCACACGCTCGAAAACGGCCGACGTTGAAGAACCGGGCTTGATTCTGTCTGACAGTAACATTGCGTTCTGCCAATGAAACCAATCTGATAGCGAAGTTTTGCTTTATGGGTGGAAAATTCTGCGGAGATTGGTCTTGTGAACGTTATCTATGTCTGTTTGTGGCCGAGACCGTGATTTTTTAAATTGTGAACCCCACCGTGATCCTTGTGGTGTTATCTCAATATTTTGTGAAACTCATCTACACGCTTCGTGTTTTCGAGATTCCATTAACGCTGCTTCCCACTGCTGGCTGTGCGAGGTTGTCGGGACAAGACTTGAACTTGGAAAAGTAATGTTCTTGCTGCGTCTTAAACTACATGTTGACCATTCTGAACATTTATAACTTGGGACATTGTTTCAGTTATCAGTGGGTAAAGTGCTTCTGTTTCTTCACTTGTAGCAGTAGTCCGGCGTGGGTGGACTGGCAAGACAGATCCAGACGTAGAGGCAAGACTGATTCAGTAGGTAAGTATAATCAAACCTCTTTCACCACATCAATACCACTTCTCTTTATCAATTAAAAACCTTAATGTTGAGTGCTTTTTTCGGAAAAATCACAGTAGGTCGAGGTAATGGTCCAGTGCTGTTTGAGTGGCGGTTAACCGTTTCAGCTTTCATGAGTTTGTTTGAGACTTCTCTGCCACATTGCAAATTACGACAACAGATGTTTTCGTCCGCAATTTTGTGCCAAATTGTTTCATAATACACCAACTTTGTCAAAATAGAAAGTGACTTTGTAGCGAACAAGAGTTAAGCGAGAAATATGCCCTAATGAGCTTCTAACTTGCAAATCGTCATTTTCAAAGATTTTGGTTACACTTTCAGTAAATTGTCGGACCCAAGGAAAATTCTTGCTTTACGCATCTTCATTTTAATTCCACAATATGAATAAGCCTTGTAAAATAATACTTTCCCCCGATAAATCAGTCTAAGTCAACTCCGTTGGCTCACTAAATGGAATGGACACAAAGTTGGCATTTAGTCTTGTTATTATTACTGAGTTTTGGAAGACACATCCCTCATTCTAAATGCTGTTAATGCATTATTAAAGTGTTATTTCGATTAAAGAACATGAATTAGAGAAAAGGTGACGTTTGACGCAGCTTGAACAAATTAATCCGGCCGATGTAAACACAAGTAAGCCTAAACAAAGAGTGATACACTATGGACGAAATGCATTCATATATGAATGGAAGCTTTTCGCTATTCTGGGGATATTAGTGGCTTTTGAATATAACGTCCCAGTTATCTGACATCGCAAACATTACTCTGGCGTGAATAATTTTGAACGTAGCTTTGAAAATTACAAATCAAGAACGGTAGCCTACTTGCGTTCAAAATAATTTAAGTCCGAATGCCATCAACTATTTCGGATATTTCACCTGGCTTCGTCCGTACTTTATGTGCCAGTTGTCCTTAATTGCACTTTAGCTGTTTGTTTAAATATTTTTCAGCGGTTGTGTATATAAATGAAACAATTGGAACGTATACTCTGCAAACGAAACAAGAAAACGTTATGCGCGAAAGTTTCGGATAATTACAAACATATAGACAAAATATTTATTGCAAAAATGTTGCGAGGAGTCGCGAAACGCGAACTGGGAAGATTTTTTTTTTATCTCAAATGCAACATGTCTGCCTTTCTTTTTAGTTTTCTTGGCTAGATATCGAGTTCTAGATTAATATCCATTTAAAATTGTTCCAGCTTGAGTTTTGCTGCACTAATAAAATCCGACCTAGGATTACAAGAGCTGTTGTTGAGATTCTTCTTTATAATTACGTGAATTCATGCTAATGTACGCAAATGAATGAATGTTGAATATCTGGATGAATATTTCAAGTATACATGCTTTTTCAGGAATTGGACAGCTTGTTAGTCTCTGCATTTGCCATGTTAGCTCAACTGCAGTAGATTAAACTAGGGCACTGCCAAAATGTTGGTCCAGTTCGCAGTCGTTTATATTTGAGACTATAAGTTGAATCATTTTAGTCTTTGCTAAGATCTAATGAAGTAGGATTACTGTAGTATTGTTGGTGAATAATTTAACATTTGAAATTTTTCAACTGAAATATTTGCCTTAGCCTCTGCTGGAGAAAAGTGCAAAATATATTTACGACGAAATCGTTTTATAAAATTTGAAAACCGTTAAATCTTAACGTAGGTCAACAACTTGAAATATTCGGTTTTGAATTTTCAAACCGTGCATAATTTCGAGAACTGGCAATTAGAATGTTTTTCGCCAGCAATACATCACTATAGTTGCGGTTTGCCATGAAACAACGATAATTAGACCTACGGCTAAGCGCAAACTTTTGTGTAAAAGTAAAGTGAAAAGAGAGCAGTAGATTCACTGGGCAGGAGCGAAGTCTCGTGATAAACAGAAGAGCCAGCATAGACCACGGAGAAGTGGCATTATTCAAAACCAAGAGGCATACTCATAAACGTTTCGTTTCCATGGTGAAAAGTGCATACTAATACAAACATTAACCAGTAGGATTGCAGAACTGAAAATAAATATTGGAGTGCTAAAGATGATAGATAATAAGCGAGAAAGGAAAGATATAGTAAAACGAAAAAGTTTAATTTGTTTCATTCTGTGTTTTGGATGGTACAAATGGTTTAGTAGATCCTGTTCCATTTTCTGTTCGAACATTTAAATCCTAAGCTGTTTACCTGTTAATTTGTCAAAAGCTATGTCATCGTATGGTGATACTTATACGTGCATTATCCACCTATTCAGTAAACCGTAGATATCTGCATGTTGGTTGAAGGACATTCATGATCGTTCTGGTCTCGCTGCAGGTTTTTCTTATGGGACATTTTTGTCTGATTATTTTTACAAGTATTAGGGTAGTTTGATGATTCTGTTTAAAATGAGTTGTGCAGCAGATGAACGTAAAAACTCATGTACGTTAATTTGTAAATGTTCATCATTATCTCACCTTATCACCATCCGTGTTAAAAAACTTATCACAGGGGGGGATATGGGGGCAGGGGGATTGACCCCCACTTTCAAAGTTGGGGGCTCTGCCCCCCATTTCTTTCGAAAGATCCAACATTTGTATTTTAATTGTTAGTGAATCTTGACATCTAGAGCGAAATCGGTGTAACATCATGTTGAAGAAGTGGCAGAAGAAGTTGATAATTTATGAAGAAAACTAAAATTGTAGTGAGACAACCGTGGACATAACACAAAATGTTCATGGCTGCAAGATTTGTTGAAAAGATGCTTTGCGAAACCCTCCTGCACGCAATTTACCTTTTGTGCTGGTTTACATCATAGTGCTATTAGCCCCCCACCCCATTTTTGGGAGCCGTCTCAGGCCTTGTTATCAAGCTTAAAGAGAAAAGCTTCCTTAAGTGTTTAAAAAGCTCAAAACTGTAAAGACACAAGGACGATGACGATATTAAGTAAAATTTCATCTTCAAAAGGAAAGTTGTTCGTCTAATTCGTGAGTCGACATCAAACAATGTGTTTGACGTTCTAACTGTTGGCGTCGTGTCAAGGATAGATGTGAAAATATTCCCATACAGTAACATCGTGTCTATACATCTTAAAATTGTGGTAAATCTTAAGATTTTAAACTATTATCTTTGTTCTACGATGCCAGTATGTGTTCTGGGGTCTATTTAGTGATAGAATTCAAGCTATTATTTGTTGCACTGTCACAGTTTTCGTTTGCTTAAAGTGTCTGGCACTGAGATGTTTGTGCACGTTCCGAGGTTTCTGTAATGATAAAATTCCGGCTGTTACCTAGCACGGTTACTGTTTTCGATTGCTTGATGTGCCTGTCATTCTAAAGGTCGGATGAGACCTCTGATGTGTTCGTTTTAGAGGGCTAGTTCGACGAATGTTAAAAATATAGGGCATTCGATGCGAACAGAGGTCCAAAGAACTTTCAGTTGAACCAGACAATGGAACCGAAGAGGAGCTACACGTGCTCCAAGTTGATTAATAAAGTATTGGTTGCGGACCGCAATGCACAGTTTACGAATTAGTTCAGAGTTAAGCATGCAGGACAAACTTCTGTCTTCTTCCTTCTGTTTGATTGAGGTAACTTTAATTTTTTATTGACTAAAAACTTTTGTCAACCTTTGTGTTTTATAACATGTGAGTTTGTGTTAAGAGCGCCACGTCTCTCATGATGAGTATGTATGTTCTTCGATTCACCTCTGAAATTACTGTTGTGACGCAGCTGATGGAAAATGTACAACTAGGGACAAATTGGACGTGGCATTTCTTGTAGATAGTTGGCTCAAACATCTTGTAGATAGTTGGCTCAAGCTAGACCTCATTTAAAGCACTTTTTCTCGTGCTTTATATGTCATATTCTTATCTCAACTTTCTCTCTCCCGTGGTGATGTCGGGCTTAGTCTTTCAACCTTCCTTATTCTGTTTTTATCTTAGGATTGTCGTGCGTGATTAGAAAATAGTAAAAGCAGATGTCATTGCCAGCAGTTTCATCGAGATCGGTGCCTTTTGCCTGACAAGTAACGCAATGGCTGTAAAACAGATCCATCAAAAGATCTGGGTCATTAAAGTTAAATTAATTTTCTCCCGCTGAAGTATGCTGCATGTCTTCGAAACACTGCTGTAAGCAACATTCCTTTAAGAGAAGAGGAGGGGCTTGAACGGTAAAGTGAAGTGCTCCTCTAAGGTCTGGGGGCATGCAACAAATACATCCTGAGCGAGAGATACGAAAAGAAAATCTCGATTAAATTTACTATTACTTTAATTATTTCTTACACTATTTGAACTTTAAAAATTGTTTTATTCTTTAATAGTGGAGTTGAATTAGCTATTCAAAAACAATTCGCTAAAGAGATTTGATTTATACACCTATTTTATTCTTACGGAAAATATGACCCGTTTGTCATGTATTTTCTTTCTATGTACATAATACATATACATATGCATGTACATATAAGTACACATTATGGATCTGCAAGCTCAATATCAAAGCCCATAGCCTTCCTTGAGAACTAAATATTAACCAAGTTTTGTTCAACATAAAGCAACTTGATTATTGAAAATTCTAATGTTTTCGTGATTTTTATAAATTTAACAACCTATTAGTAACTTACCCGATTTGGCCACACTACAAACTGCAGTATTCTTCATAGTTCCTTGGAGAAACAGTCCATTAGGTGTTGAAGAACGACAGTTTTTTTGTCGATTCACAGTGTCGTTCTAGTGTAGTTAAGTATAGGATCGTCGGCCAGCAGGGAATTTGGAGCCCCCTTGTGACACTTCAGTGGAGGTACTCCAAACCAGAAGATGTGATGTGTGTGGTAATTTGTATGTCAGATAATAAGTTTATAAATATGTATCTTTTAGACACCTATGTTGACATGGGAAACCTGTCTTGTGTAAAAAGGAATTCAACAAAATCTCAAGACGACACCCAGGACGAGTGTCGTTCAAGTCAATCAGGAAGCTTGGAACCAGTATTTCCTCGAGACCCTGTTAACGTATCTTCTGTACCACGTATTGTCTTACATCCGGGATCTCAACGAAGTTTGAACAGTGTTTCTAACTGGTAAGAACTTTTTATGTTGTCACTTTCCGTACGTAGACGCATCTATACTGTTACAAATTCATGTATAACTTTCATATAATCGTGCAAAGCAAGGAACGCGAAGAAACAGGGTATTTTTATGTACTGTCAAGTCAATAATTCTGATGAAGAAAAATCCTGATAGTCTGAATGATTTTAAGACCCGACCGAGACTTGTTCCAAAAAATGCTAATTTGGGCCATCCGGCTGGGAATCGAACCCACGACCTCGTGAATCCATGGCCCAAAGTTGCATTTTTCGCAACAGGTCTCGGTTGAGTCTTAAAATCATTCAGACACTCAAGATTTTCCTTCATCAGAATTATTGACTTAACAGTTAACAGTCGAGTGTAAATGCTATAATGTTCTATTTTTATGTACCACTAATATATTGTTCATTTTGGACTTCATCAGTTCATCAGAGTATCTTGTACTTCATTGTGAAAGTGACCAAGAAATCACAGCCCGGAAACATACCCGAATGACATTTCCTGCAAGTTTTATCCAGCTTGAAACAGTTGTTGTGAGACTAGGTTGATTAAGATCAAACCAGTTCTCATCTTTCGTGATTCTGATCATTAATGATGACGATTAATCATATTGCCTGGACCAAATCCAGTCCACTCTCACATCTGAACATTCCTAAGTTCGTTATAACTATATCGATTAACTCTTTTTCGGAACGGTCACTCTTCTACAGTTTTACTCTGGCTAACGCCAGGCACTTTCAGGATCAGTCTTGTATTAGTTTACTCGGGCAAATGTGGAACTATCTTACTGAAACTAAGGCAAGACGATTTTTCTCGTTAAGGGAAGATACTCTGCCGGGAATGGGTTATAACTCTCCTTTAATAAACATAGTGTTCACATATTACCATGAGATTGTTGCCTAACCTGCAGAAATATGCGAACTCACCAGCAAACTGCGATATTTCTTAAGATGATTTGATGTCCATGCTTGGAACTGTCGAGCAGTCATTGTTAAGCGTAAAGACTGCACCCAAAGCAAACCCGAAGATGCGAGCTAAAATCCAGCTCCGGTCAACTCAAGTTTTTTAGTAGAGTTTAGCAGTGTAGGTTAATCATGAGATTTTTATGCATGGTAATGATATGATTGATCTTTTTTGTTAGTGAGCAAAGACGCATTTTGCAGAGTGTGCCACTATTCTTTTCTGTTATAAAGTATTGGTGTTAGACGTAATCAACTTTTCTTTCATCTTTTATCTTTCATCTTTCATCTCTGCTTCGCAGAAAAGATGAATTTCAGAATAAGTGAAATTTAGGTTCCACTTAGAGAAAGTTGCTCATATTTACCATATCTATGTTCTAATCCTTGAATTAATTGTTAGACTTATAGTCACTTGAATGATTACCAAACGAATTCATCATTTCCCATTTTGCAACCGCTATTCTTCAGACGACATATAATAGTGCGCCTCAAAATTTCTTCATGTTTTATCACCATGCTAACTTGTCATTGGATTTTTAGTGATACAACCAAAACTGGAGTTGAAGACGAAGATGTATACGCTGTTGAAGAGAAAGTCGATGAAATTTGTCCAAACGGCGAAGTAAAGGTTCGTATGACGTCGAACGAAGTTCGAGAACTGTATTCCATCACTCCTCCTGGTACGAACTTCTCAGATTCCAGTGACGACGAGAGCTGTGCCAACGAGAATACACCGTTGGTCAGCGGTGAACCGCGTGCTGTGCAATCAACTATTCGTGAGCAGCCAGGCAATTTAGGTAGTCAGTCGGAAGAAAGTCGACCATTGCTTTTGAGACAAGCAGAGATAGATGGCGGCGATTCTTGCCAGAAAATGGATGCAAATGCATTACAAAACATCGAAGAAGGATGTAAGTCAAGTAAATGTTTAGGCAGGAGACATGAGGAAACGCCTGCTTTGCTAAACAGTGTCGAAGACGACAACATCGAGTCACAGCGCGTCATTCCGATCCTTTTGACTTTATCGCCCACAAAGAAAGGGCGAAATCATGTCGTTTCATCAGCTGTAGCAACGAGAGATGTGTTGCCGACATTATCACATCCTCCAAGTTTACCAAGCAGTCCTCGCACGCGGAAATCGAAGAGTCCAAAAAGTCCTCGCAGTCCGAAGAGCCCGCGGTCCTTGCGCGGAATATTTAACTGCCGTGGGTCATTTGAAAAAAATGGCAGTGCTGAGGGACATAAAAGCCCAGGGCAGCTGGCCTCAGGTGAAGATCTTTCTACTTCAGATCCTCGGACGTGTATAAAGTCAAATGAAAACGGCCAAACTCAAAACCCAAACGAGTTAAAACGCTGCGACCAAAATAACCAAGGCAAGGAAGCGCCTTCATGCTCGACATCAAGGGATGAAGGTCATGTTAAAAATCCTGGCTCTGAAACTGGAGAGAAATTGTGTAACGCAGTGGACAGCATTAATGCACAAAACCACTACTGTCTGGGACTTAGCTGTGCAACTAATTCAAGCATAGATAGTAATGAAACGAATTCATCGGAAGATCCTACAAAAAACTCCGAAAAATCCGAAGTCAACTCCGAAATACCGCAGCCATACCATGAAAGGTTCGCACGCCGACTAGTTACGCAAGAACACTCCACTGTAAACGGCAATAGTACAGATAATTCTTTTGATGAAACCACAAACAATAGTGATAAAGGTTACGAATCCGTGGATAATTCTCCAACTTGCGTCGAGAACACAGACGAGGTCTGTCACACGTTGAGTACGAATGGCTCGGTGGCTTCAAATGGACTTTCTGAAACGGCCAACCCGATATGGGTTCCTCTTGCTGAATCAAAAACAATTTCAAGTCGACACAACTCGACTACATTATCCAGTTCTGGTAGTAATTTTTTCAATCAGACTATGGTGTGACAGAGAAAAATGATCGAGATTTTCGAGTTCCACGTGCGGGTTTCCCTGATTCACTCAGACCGCTTCAGCTTATGAAGCTCGTGTTGTCTGAAGGCATTTGGCGTTTAGATTTTTTTGTGCCTGTTAATGGTGCCTTACACTGGCCTTGTGTTGTTGAACAACATGTGACGACCATACTTAGTCATGGGAATATAGAACTTTGGCCTTCCACTGACAAGCGCTTGATTACTCAAATAATCAAAACAATACAAGCCCGTATAAGAGTAAAAGTAAATGCTAACGGCACGGTGATTTCAAAACGAGAACGTAGTATTACGAAAAACACACCTGACGTATCAAAAGAAAAACAGTTTCAATTTTGACATGGTAATTGAACCTTTTTCACGTATAACTGCTTTTATTTGAATCACTTCTTGTGATACTATAACTTGATGTGCGTCTCAAATTGTTGGAGATCACCTGAATTATTTAAGACACCCAAGTCCAGGTGGGAATTTTTTGGTTGAATTTAGCAGACAAGAAATCGCCGAAATAATGTCGGTTTTAATGACGTCAAGCAATACATTGCATTGGATACATTTCATTGCAGCCTTGATCTCAACCTTGTAATTTTTGTTTTTCCACAAGTTTAAGAGGTTATTTAATGTCTAAATTTTTATTGGAAAGGACTAGAACCCCGTTTACACTGTTAACATTTTGGGAAAGGCACGGCTAAAATTTTGGCACGGGTGCCGCTATTTTTGGGCACGGCACGGGTGATTTTCACAGTAAAAACGGTGCGTACTTCTTAAAATTTCGTTACCGTACCTGAAAATTTAGTCACGCCGAGCAGTTCTGTATACTTTGATCTTGGCATGACTGATTTGTCGTGCCGTGCCCAAAATGTTACAGTTTAACCAGGGTTTAGTTATGGTAACAATGAAAAGTGTTGTTGACGTGAGAATTCGAGTGTAGACATTTGCTATCGGATTTACTAGACTAATTCCTCGGCGATGGTGTCACCAGTAACGTTTATTTTGGGGGAGATTCAATTGTTAAGACTTCTCATTAGTTTCAATATGAGGCAACGTTACCGTTTCGCTCGCAAAATTATAAATTCATACGGGTTAAATTAAGCATGCAATTCTGGGTAAGAATTACTTGACAAATGTAGTGAATTTGTAATGCAGTCTTTGCTGCTATTATATCATATAAAAGGATGTAAATACTCGTTTCGCTTGGCGTATGATAATTTTTTTATTGTATATCCATCCTCTTGACTGAAACAGAATGTACCGTTGTACAATCTTCAGACATGTTGTTGAACTCATCCTGTCCGTTATTCTTATTCTGGGAATTTTTCCCTAAATGTTTCTTTATAAAAAGACTATTTTATAAAAGTCGGTGCCCCAGTATATAAGGCCAAAAAACACAAGGTTTAGAATTAGGATAGAGGTAAATGTTAATGGCCAAATCCCTAATTCTTGATCATCTTTTAATCGAAAGTTTCAATTCAGGTTTTTGACGAAACGTCGGTCTCGGACAAATAACCTTTTTCATTCGACAGATTTCGGATATTTTTCGTACCCAGGCTGTCACGGTAGAAATCCCTACTTTCAAAGTCGGTCTCAAAGAAAGTCGCCTACTATGGTCTCTGCTTTCGCTGTTTTTTTCAGAATTTGATAACGATTCAAAAATATCCTGGTTTTAAATCAAAATTTCACGAAGGTTTTACTTGTCAAGAAAGAGACGTCTCGGACTGCAAAGAGTCAAGGAAAAGATCAAAACACACTGATTCAACTCGTAAAACCATACAAACTAGGAAGTAGTAAAAGTCAGCTGCTAGGAAAACCCCCAAAAATAGTATCAGTGACCTAGACAGGGTTCTTTCAAACACTCGAAGTTCCAACAAGTCAAGCCCTGAGGTTACATTGAGTTCAGCTAGATAACGACACAACTGTGTGTAAACGTCCACCTGATGGGGTTTCCTGTTCAGCCATTTTAGTCCTCTGCACAAAGCTACCAAGATGATTTTTGTAACATCTTTGCAGTGTAGTAGGACTCAAGTCCGGACTTGAGTCCTTGATTCGGACTCGAGTAGTCGTGACTCGAGAGTTCAGTGCAAATCCAGAACAATTCCACCTAAATTTCTGTGCTTTTTCTTTTTTCCCATCAATTTTGAGTCGAAAGATGGTATAAAATATTTGGCGTCTTGCGTGCGGCAACTTTCAGTTTTGGGTCTTACAGTCAGAGAAATTACCCACAACTGTGCAAGCTGGCAATGAAACTACTTTCAGTATCGGCATCAAGTTTTCCTGTAGAAGGGAAGTCTCATCACGCGTCCTCATCGTACAAGCCTTGAAGCAGAAACCCTCTCTTGACTAAAGAGAAATGAATACGTTGAAGAGTTGGACTTGGATTCGGACTTGAACTCGAAATGTTAAGGACTCGGACTCGAGAGATGTTTACTGGGATTGATCTTGTCGGACTTGGAATCTAATTGACTGGTTTCGGACTTGGACTTGGATAAGGTGGGCTTGACTACAATACTGGCATCTTACGATGTCAATTTGAATAACATTTCACACGTCCTAGGCAAAGATTCAATCTTTTAGGAAGTTTCTTTTGTCTATTTATACTGGATAACCCAATCAGCTACATACGCTGTTCTCTCTAGAGGTCCAGTAAGGGTCACCACTCATTGGTCCAGTGTTACTACAGGAGGAAACCGGATTACTTGGAGAAAACCTGCGATGCTTGGTAGAATCAAACTGGACAACACTCTTCTCGCATGTGACAAAGGTTACTTTAATGAGATAACTGTACGGAGCCGGAATCGAACCCTAGTCACAGTGGTAAGAGACACGCACACTACCACTGTACCACCAGCACCCCTTGTGTTGCTGAAGAGACATTTGTACCAAGAATTATCAGCTGTTCCGTTTATTTGATAATAACTTGACTGAGGTATATAAAAACCCAAAAAATATTGGTCCGACAACATAGCTGCTGTGAAACATTCGAACATATTGCAGGGCGAAAGGCTGAACAGGGAATCACGACGGCGTAAAAATTTTAGATTTTTTAACCAGTATTGGATAAAATTTCCACGCGTGAAGGAATTTGATGAGATCTTTCAATGAATTTCTCCCTTTGTACACATACTTATTCCTCCGTACCCACCTCCAAAAACATTTTTCGATGGGAATTACGTAATTTAAATGATTTTAAAAAAATAATTATTTTTGAGAATTATTGGCTTGATGTCATTCTCGTCGCCAGATTCTGTTGCGTGTCTTAGCATGAGGTGCACGTAAAGTTTCCGTATCGCTTATTCAATTTATCGTATTCAATCGGCCAATCATTTTGTTATCTAGAGCCCAAGAACTTTTAGTGCGGCCGCGTTAAGAAACGTGACAGAACCTGGGAACGAGAGTGTTTCGACATTTGCGGACTTGTTTTTCAAGAGCCTCAGGTTTTATTAGTGAATCCGACCCTTCATGACTCTGAATTCCTCAGAAGTACTACTTCCTGAAAAGGCTCGTATAATCAAACGATAGATTTGCTTAATGTCACAACCCTCACGAAAATTTCATACGTGATTTCACAAGTAAAAACATGGAACTGGAACATTTTCACATATGAAATTTTCATTTCACTGATGAAATCAGAACGTTTTCAAATATGAAATCCCTAATTCATATGTGAAATAAATAGGTTCAAAATTTCACATGCGAAATGCTGTTATTCGAAACACACGTTTCACATATAAATGGAAGATTCGCATATGAAAATTTTACCCCGTTTACACTGTAACATTTTGGGCACGACACGGCTAAATTTTAAGAAGTCCGCACCGTTAACGCTGTGAAAATCACCCGTGTCGTGCCCAAAAATAGTGGCTCCCGTGCCAAAATTTTAGCCGTGTCGTGCCCAAAATGTTAACAGTGTAAACGGGGGTTTTATTTCTCCTATGACGTTTTCACTTTATTCATATGGAATTGAAATCTTTTCGCCTATGAAATAGTATTTGCATGTGTGAAATGACTTGAAGTTTTCGTAAGGGAACAAATGAAGAGTACGCTGACGTCTTAAGCGAGGAATCTATTCACCACGGTTAAGTCTTTTGTTTATTGATTCACATTGGTTACATAAAGGGAAATAAAAGGATGTTATCAAACAACTTGGGTTTAAGGACCTTCGTGTAAGAGAAAAATTGAGGATTAATGGAGAGGCAATTTTAGTGATGCAAATCCCTATATTTACCCCCTTTTTGCCACACGAGATTACTTGCCTTGGTAAGCCCGTGAGCAGAGTGAAAAATTCGAAATTCTAAAAAGTCTAGCCCACTCTTCAACTTTGCTCCTATATTTTCAGCTTACACACAACCCCGTAAATTCGCCTCCCAATCTTCATCATTCGCCCCGTGTTTTGTAATAATTTCTTATTTTGTGAAGGACGTTTGTCCAGTGGTACTGTCGCTTTCCATATTTGGTAGGCCTGCAATACCCATCCAATCATTCTTTGTTTTTGGAGGTTTTTTTTTTTCTAACGGAATTCTGCTTACACTAACTTTTTGTTTCCATTCTTGATCTTATCGACGATGCAGGAACTCTGTTCACTGAATATTAAACCATTTAACCGTAGTTAACGCTCACAATACGGAATAGTTCTCGATTCATATGAGTTTTCGATTCCCTTGAGGTAGCAAAACAATATTAATATGGAATCTGGCTGCTGCTCCTGGTGTTCGAGTGGGAGCTAAGAGCCAGGCTGACTCGCTTGATGAGATGTTGCCATGGTTGAGAAAAACACATGGAATAAATTTTTAAAACAAAATTGGTTTGGTTAGAAGTAAAAAAAGTTTAAAGGTAGAACTCAGCGAAAATATGAGAGAACGAGGTATTGGTACCTCAGCGAAACGAAACACTAGTACTTCGAGAACTTTAAACGTTTTCCACTTCATTCAAAATTGCGTACCCAGTACTCAAGTTTTGTATTAGTTTAGTTTGGTTGTAGGTGCAGCACAAGGTCTGCTTAAATTATCTTTGACCAGGAAAGGTATAAGATTTTCCAGATACAAGTCAGTCCGACCAGGGATCGAGCCAGATCTACTTGTGTATACAAATACATCTGGGGAGGATGGAATCAAAGTGAGCGTGGGGAGAAGTTGACTTGCGTAAGTGATTTGCCTGAAATAAATTCTCCCACGCGCGAAAATCTTTTAGACTGACGTCAAGGAAAGCAATTAGCGAAAAGTCAGTAAAATGAAAAACCAGCCCACACAAAAAATTTCAAACGATTACTTACCAAACAAATGCCGTTTCTACAAAAAAAAAATGCTTCCACTGGGATATGTTTCGCACAACCCATAGTCCGTTGTCGGTTTGGAGTATAATGTTTTGCAAAGAATGATGCGTTAAAACAAGTACAGCCTCGTCGTTGTTCGTCGATTGTGGGGTGACAGCTGATTCTTCACGGGCATCATTATATGTTTATCTTGTTCAAGAGGCTTACGTGGTCAGTTTTTGGGCCTTCACTAATTCACTATTTGTGCTACCCACTCGTGTATATACCATTTTCAAATGAAAAGTAATATCCAACTAATCTAATTTGAGTAATTGAGGAGGTTCTCTGATTAAAACTTTACTCTTCAGCGTATGAAATGACAAGGTATCCGGTTTTTTCTTTATCAAATGAAATTATCAAAAACTGTTCAAAATAATGAAAGTCTGTGGGACGATAATTAATTTTTCCCTGCAGATAAAGGTTGACACCGCTTCGCATAAATTCGACTTAGAAAAAGGTTACTAATTCCGGGGATTCCATTCTTACAACGCGATTACCTTAAACGATTGAACGCTCTGATGTCCCCGATTGACTCAGTGCAGTCTTCCGGGCGTGCAGAAAATGTTTGAAATAGTGCATGCCCCCGTCCAGTAAGCGCTCTCTTAATGAATACAAAAAAAAAAGACGGAACAAACGTTCCTGCGGGAAAAAGCGCCCCTGGGGCGCTTTTAAGTATTAATGGCAAATATAATCAGCAATACACATCATGACAGACAAGGATATTGACGAGGAATCACCTGACTTTGTAGATAGTGAAGGTTCTGGCACAGACATTCACGATGACTAAAATGATTACTTCAGATTTAAATTGTTGAAGTTCTCATGATTATTCTTTGAAAATTGGTATTTGTGTCAATGTTATGTTGATTTCATTGATGATACTTAAGATATTAACTGTCGAAATTGTCTTGGCTTTTCGTTAAATATTGGTGTTAATGATACTGTCTGGACATTGTTGTTCTTATGAATACGCACCCTTGTCAAAATTAGTGCCTCTTCTATAAGTGTAAAAAAAATTAAGCGCTCTGAGCGCTAATTTGGACATTTACGGCATTGCTACTGTAGTCAGCGAATCAAAAACAGGAATTGTGCATTTGAAACAATTTTGTATACCCAAAGGCGAACAATCGTATAGGAAAATTGTATCATGCAAATGAACCATAAGATATTTCCTAGCTACGCACATGCAGAGGATTCAAATGCTCAATTCAACTACTTTGTGAAGTGAAATTTGTGGGACGCAGCGACAACCTTGAAAGGAATACCGATATATATGTAAAGAATTGTATATCAGCTAAATTTTTGCCTGTCTAACGTTTACCAGATTCCGATACAGTTCAATAGTTGGACTTCTTTTTTGAGTTGTTTAGTAGAATAAGTTCCTTTTCGCAACGTTTTTTATTTTTTGGGGTTTTTTGGGGGGGTTTTTTTTTATATTTTTTCGCCTGAAGTTTTAAGTTATTTAATTTTCAGCTTGTTTGTGCCAAAGATCATCGAAGGGAAGCAGTAATCGGATATTCATTTAGCCCAGCTCATACAGACTAAATCTTACAAGTTACAACTATGTCAACTGTATGTCTTTAATCTATCATCGGTCTAACGACATCAAATTTTGCGATACAGAAACGGTCGAAACGGCTACTTTTTGGCTTGGTATGAAGTGCAATTCAATGTTTGGTGTGATTTGTTCCCTATATTTCCTACAAAATGCCACCGTTCATTAATTTTGGTAATTAAAGACTCTGTACAGACTCTATACTCTGTAAATTTTCCTTAAAAAAATATAGAAAATATAACCCCCCTGAAGGAAAAATAGCCAAAATAGAAATAAGGTGAAATTAAGGAGAATAAGTACTCTCCGAGGAGCTATTGGAACGATTTCTGTGTTACCTAGAAAGCTAGTTGATACGTAAGGTCGGACCTAAAACTGGGTACAATTGTTGCATAAACGATAGTTCTTCCTGATGTATGCGATTCAGTAACCTAACTCTTGAGGAGGTATTGCGACATGAGCGAGCGAATAGTAACCAGGAATTGTGCCCTCACTAGTTCATTACATACGTCAGGGTGGACAATCGAATCACAGAATAAGGAACCCATCTTAGGCCCACTATATGGCTCACGTATGCAAGTAGCTGATAAGAACTCAATCAGATATCCGACCATCCGATTTCGATGGGATTATCCCGACTTTGCTTGAAAATCCCTAATCCCGACTCATATGCCGTCGGGATGAGAAAAATCCCGATTGTGACATCTTCAAGGAACAGTAAACCAGCCAAGGAAGACATCTTCAGATTCTCATAGTGCTTGCCATATAAGATAGCGAAATACTTTACTCTGATGTCCAGATAAATTCAAACTTAAGGTAGTAAAGAAACTGCAAGAAATATCAATTAAAATCAAGAACGTTTATGCAAAACCACTCAAAGCAACAGGACATATATTCGACTGGTTACATTTCAACAAGTCAGTAATATCCCATTTCTCAAACATGATCAATCATCTGGATGTGTGTATCTCATTCTCAGGAATTACGATACTTAGCCTTTCATTTTACAAAAGCTTTTTTTATAGAAAACAAGCTCAAAACGGTAATCAATTTAACGTGTATTTTTGACAGAAAGTGTCGTCAGAGATTGCTAGAAATAGTGTTTCAAGACATCAAGATTTCAAAATTAGGTCATTAGGTTGAGACAGTCGGCTCAATTCCTGCTTACAATCCAATTCACTCGATAGTGTTGCAATACGTTCTGATGACAATACCATACCGTTTACATTAGCTCTTAGCTTGACTCACTGTTTCTAGAGAACAATTATTCACCGAAGAGGAGATGAATAGTGGATATTTTCTACATTATTCACCGACTCTGAGGTCAGTAATTGTTTCAACGTAGAACCTCGCATAATTGTGTTCACATTTTTTTATTTTTATTTTTTTAAAAATTTTTAAAACAATTTTACGGAACGTCAACTTATCGTCTACTCATCATTTGTAAACAAAACATTTTGAACACATCTTGAGTGCATTTATCGTTAAAAAGTAAAAGAAATACATATCTTTGAATAATTTATTGCAAACTATTTCATTGCTTTTTTGGTACTGTGTGGCACGGCAGCTTCGTTAATTAAAAAAATAGTTTTTGAATCTTCATTAAAAGAAACAAAACTGGACGCCATCTTGTTTGCTCGGAGGTGAATAGTGCAGGATATTCAGAGATAAAGGAACCAACCAGATTGCCCAAAAACACTATCCAACTGCGAGGCATATCATATTATTGGTTAGTGCAAACTTGTGGGTTGACCAAACTTAACTATACCATTATAGTATACAACTGTACTCAATATTTCAAATTTCAATCCCCTTCGTGTTTTCGTTTTTACGGGTTCTTATTACGCAATTTTGCATGAATATAGTAAAAATAAACAGCAATGTTTCGCCAGCAGGTTATTCGGACTTTAACTATTTCCAAACGGCAGCAATCCGTTCCTATTTTACTCTGACCACAACCAAACGATTTCACTCGTGAACCGGAGATCTATCGTGAAGAAAGAGTCAAATGCCATGTTTAAAACAAGGCTTTTTGTATGTTTTTCTTCAATTTCCTGTTTATTTTGAACGCGCCACAGGCTTTTTTTGGTAAAAATTAAAAAGAAAAAATAAGACCAAATTGTTGACAGATTAGGCCAAAAATTAGTTTATAAAACAAGTTTAGGGCACAGTAATTACTGTGTAGCTCCATCATTTGTCGTTCTGAGTCGCTCTAAAGGCTCGATATCACTCTTAAAAGACGTTAAACTGTCTCATAAGATATTTTAATTACTGTTTTTTTCCTGATTTTGATTTTATTACAAAACCGTTGACAAAATCTGGAATCACACTTGAAAGTTTGAATCAATATAATTTGGAGATGTACTTCAAGCCCCGGTCCTTCCTCACCGCCTTTCCTCTTCCTAACTTCAGATGTTAATATACTGACATACAATACAGTTTAGGCAGAATCGAACAATTAATGCATTTTCGCGACTAACCATGTTTTTTGTTTAGGTTGCGTTGACGGCTTTTGCCAAATGCCTTTTTTTCTTGAAGGGTTTTGGATGAAGAGGGACTGTAGAACCATTTGGGGAAAAATTACATGCTTTGACAGTATTTACCTTTGGGAAGGGAACGTTTACCTCCTCTTTATGTAGCTGGCCTGACATTAAAATAAAAAAGTGTGACTTTAACTTGTGACGAAGATTTTTAGTGGCCAATTATTTAACTTCCTTGAAAGGAAATTAGCTTTAATGTACAGAGTAAGATTAAGGAGAGGGCATTTTGGACTAGTGCCATAATACCTATATTTAACAAGGTTGCAAACTGCCCTTTGTGGTGGTGAGTAGGACAAAAGATGATAGAAAAAGCGTCACAAGGACATTACCAACTTTAACAAACCTACTAAATCCGTGGTTAGTCTTGACAAATGTCTGGAGAAGAACCTTTGCTACTGCGTATCATTACCTGCACCATCCCCGTTTGAGATGAGTTCATTTCTCTGCTAAGGCTAAAATGACATTTAGCTGTTATAAAAAACCACTTATTCCTTTTCTTCTTGTTAGTTTCTTGATTCATTACTGGATCGTCAAAGCGTCTCCAGACGGAAAATGTGCTAGGTTACCGCCCCACTCGACCGCCTACTTCCGAAAATACGTCCAAGGTAACCAAACAGTGACCCACCTACAGCGAAAATCATGGCAGTGGTGCCAAAAATTATCTCTATAAAGCTAAAATCTTGTGAATGCCTAATAATGTCAATTGAAAGACGAATTAGTTGTGTCAGTGCCCTAAACTTCTAAAATAATATACGCATTAATTTAAAATTTGTCATCAGGAACCGCAATCATATTAAATATGTGGAATTTATCCTCAAAATGTTGAAAGAAAGAAATATATCAATAAATGATATTCTCATTCTAGAGACTACTTGAGGTCTTGTGTAGCATTTTTTTGTAAGTAATATTAATTTTAAAATTATCATAAATGTTAAATATTAATGCTTTAAATGTTAAATATTAATTTCCGCGATTTATGACCATTGGATAGTTGAGAAAAAAGAATTTTAAACTTTGAAATCGCTTTACTACCATACAACAGTACTTTGTACAAACCCTCATTACTTTAAGTTTTCTTTATATCGATGAAAAACCTTTCCTTCTTATTGTCGATGTTACGTTAGGATTATTAGCCCACAGATTGAGTTCCGATATATAAAACTATTTAGTTAAAATTTCTCGACCAATCAAGATCAATAATACTGAAATCATTCAAGCTAAATGGTAGCTCCCTTAAATAGTAGAGAAATCCAATGGTATTTTACTTGATATAAAACTTGATAAAAATAAGCGGACGTGGATCAAAAAACTTGACACAGTCATGAAAACTTGCACAAACTATAACCTGCTTTAGTAAAAACACTTTGATTCTTTTAAACATAGTTTTTAAATACGTAGATACCATGGTGAATGGTAATTTAAGATAAAGTAGGAGAAGATGAAGAGTAATATACGCTTAAAGAGGTATACACAGTTACCAAAGACTGTTGGATAGTTTAGTTCTTTGGTAACTGTGTATACCTCTTTAAGCGTATATTACTCTTCATCTTCTCCTACTTTATCTTAAATTACCATTCACCATGGTATCTACGTATTTAAAAAACTATGTTTAAATTTGTTACCACGACAAAATCGCTGTTTTATCACTTTGATTCTTATTCAAGGAAGTTCACTTAATGAGATGGTTATGACCCTTTTACTGTGGGAAGAGCCCCCCCCCCCCCTTGGCGAGTTAAATCGTCTGGCTTTAGCCAGAATTAAATCACCGAAATCTTGTCCTGCCGGGAATAAGCTGACCCTCAATGGAGGAAGAAGATGGTACAGACGTGAGCTAGGGAAGCAGAGTTAACAATGACACTTCCGTATAGATGGCTAAAGTAACGTATCACACCATAAACGTCCATTAAACAATAAGTCCCACCGAAAATGAGCCCTCCTAAAATAATTCCTCCTAACCTAATACGAAAACATCCTTCTAATGATAAGCCTCCCCCCAAGATGAGGGCTATAGCTTATCTTTTAATTTGGTTCCCAAATTATTGCGCTATATTATACCCACCTAAGTACCTTTAAAAATATAGTCGAACAAATTTGTGCAACATGGTATAACAAAACCACCGAAAAATGGGCCCCACGGAACACAAGCCCTCAAAAAAGTCTTTTTAAAAAAATATAGAACTTACTGCCGCATTTTTATGGTATTTGAAAAATGAAATTTAATATTAAAATATGTCCACAAAGGGAATCTCAAAGGCAGTTTACACGAGTCAGCTGATCATGATGCCGGGTCAAATTTCTTTCCAGATAAGGTTAGTCCTGGTGTAGTATCATTTAACTCAAGCTGTTTACATTACCTCGGCATCAAAAGGGCTCACTTTGTGGTGATTTCATTTTTCTCTTTAACAACGGGATGAAATTTCATTCCGCAACAAAAAAATAAAGTATCTGAAAAAAATACGCTTTTGATATCCGGTTGAATCAACTAGTTTCAAAGCTGGACTGAAACTGCATGAATACTTCCTCTTACAGTGTGATATTTATTTTTAAATAGCTTTGAATGTCATTTAATCGTTTCCGAATTTTCATCCTGAAACAAACTGTTTTCAGTATATATGATGATGGAAATCTCCTGGTGTCAGAATCTTCCATGTTAAGACCCTACCTCAGGGCCTTTTTTAAGAAATTTGCCGTGGGGGGGGGGCATTTTCCAAAAGGGACCTTCGGCTTCATTGATAAATTTGTCCCTCTAGAATCGTTTTTTACTTGGACTCATTCTGCAATCTACAAAACGGAAACCTAGAGCACAGATTATTGTCAGTATTTGAAAGAAAGCACTCAACAAATTTGTCTATAGGCATTTTTATTATTACTTATTTTCGTGCCACCTAGAGGGACTGGGGGGCATTTGCCCCCCACTATAATAGTTAAAAAAGGCCCTGCCCTACCTGAACCAGTAGCAAAACAATCCAACTCTTGGCCCTCCGTCTGGGAGGTGAATCTCGACCTTGTGACTCTAGTCTAGTGTCCAGCCAACTGAGCTACGTAGGCCGTTGCCGAAGGCTTCGCCCCGAGGCTTTAATCATAATTTACAATGTCCAGGTTCTCGGCAACGGCCTTCGTAGCTCAGTTGGCAGAGCACTACACTTATATTAAAGGGTCATAGATTCAATTCCTATCCGATAGCACTAGCGTTTCATTTTTCGCCATTAGTCCCAGTTAATTTGGTCTTAAAGTGTGAGATTCTGACCCTCGAAAATTTTCTTTATCGTATATGAGCTCTATAGCCTCCATTGTCATATAATCGAGTGTAAATGCAAATGTCCGTTGAATGTTTCAGGGGCATATCAAGGAATCCTCTAAAGAAGAGGCCGGAAAGAGTGTCTTGAGGAAGGTTTTCATATACACAAAAAATATCTTCGGCGGCAGTTTTTTTGCTAAATTAAACGAACAGTTTCTTTGCAGTCAAGTGAATTTCAAATGCCAAACTGATATCAACCATCTAAGCTATACCCCTTCAACACGGTGAAAAATTGACGGGACTTCGATCGCAGTCAGCATCGATCGGGGTCGATATCAATCGACTCGATGTTGACCGTGAGGTGGATTGCGAACGCCATCGAAATTCATCGTGTAAACAGTTACAGGTTAAAACCCTAAAACATGGTCATGAAAGTTATTTTATGAAGTTAATCAAATGCATTTCCATCACGAGGATAAATTCCTGTCCAAAAATTGCGAGTTTGCAGCATGCATTAATTAAACTATAACAGCATTTTGGACAGTAAAAAATACCATTTTTGTCGACAATAATCCTGTCAAGCGTCCTTTCCACAAATTACTTCCCAGGGTAAAGGGAAGCCGCGGCTCCTTCGGCTCCCCGCTAAATCGGCCCCTGTCGGTTTTCAGGTCAACCTGATACAATGGAGTAAGAATCTTGTTAAACTTAGGAGAGCCGGGAACAAAATTTTAGTTCAGGGTGGGCGATTTTACTTTGATGTTTTCATCTCCTATATGGTTGACAATACTGGGACAATACTTGCAATTTTACATCTATGATAAAGCACATTTCACGTTTAGGAGAAAGGAATGTTGCAGTGGATTATTAATTTATGAATTGAAAGACTAAATACAATTATAAAATGCCGTGGCTGTTTTAACCCTTATCACGGATAATAAAAGTGACCATAAATTTATCTCCGTGCAACTTTAAATTACAGTAATGTATCAACCATCATTAACAGCACGTGCGATTAAAAAAATTAGAAAAGACTTTCTATAGTGTCACCATATCTGTTTTTGAGGGCCCCCCTGCTTTCTATGCCACTGACCTGATAGAAAGCTACGACCCCCCGAAAAAAAATTGATTTCGAGATGAAACTCGTGCATTCTAATCAGTGAGGTAAATTTACTTTTATAAATGATATCACATCTCTCTTTTCTGCTGTGAAGCAAACATCCAAGCATGCAACAGCTAATCGAATTATTCCAAACAATGGCATAAACGTGAAGGGTGCGTTCACATAATCAAGAGTGTGATTAATGAAATAAACACGAATATGAACCCATATAAACTGTCTCAATTTTTGTTGCCACGCTAAGATGAAAATAACAGAAAGTTTTATCCTTTTGAGATAATATATTGAAACATTAAGATATGACAATACAAAAACAACATGACAACGATAACGATATTAATATTATTGATTGTAGACAGCTGTCACTGACGAACGCCGGTTGTCTATGTTAAGCCTTGTTATTATAATAATAATAGTAACAATATCATTCATGATTCTGATTATGACGGTAACCATGATTGTAATCACAATTATTATGTCAGTTTTTTTATAAAAATTATTATTATTATTATTATTCTCTGTGTAACACAGTATACATGTGTTACACAGTATATATGTGTAACCCAGTATACAACGCGGTCGTATGCCCAATAAGGGGCCTTCCATCCCTTACATTTTTTTGTGTAAGGGGCCTTCCATTCCTTACATTCGTTTAAGTAAACACGCCAAACCAGAATTTTTGAGCGCGTAGTATTAAATTAAAGTCATAAGACATTGCACAACACTGTTTTGCATGATAATTCTGTAATACTGGCAGCAACTGTTCCACGTTTCCTAAATGATGATCACGTGTAACGCGAGCCAACACGCATGCGTGAAATGACATCAACTCCCTGAACATCCCACTCGTCCACTGCACATGGTACACATGGGTTGGAGAGAAATGACACTTTAGTTGGCGATAAATGAGTTGAAACGGAGCCTTTCAATTGGATTTCGTCCCAGATGTATTACTGGCGCGTGGAAACACTGTTGTAGGTGAATCTCGGGAGCCAGAACAGTTCGTAACGTCTGTATTATGACCGAAGTTGACTATCCAACGCCAATCGAATCACTTTCGACGAGAGTTTCTAAGAACCCGTCGCCTAATGGCAATGAATGTAGTCACAGCGAAGCTACAGAACGTGGAATGTCCGAAGGGCTGGAACATAATGGCAGCAAACTCATGTGTGAAGATAAGACGTCGACTGAGGTGGCTAGTGTTAATCCCAGCAGTCCTCCACCTCCCCCCGTTAAGAATCCATGGAATAAGAAAAACCCACATGCTAAGGTTTCCACAGAAGAAGGTATTTCATTCTGGATGTGTCGTAACTTTGGGTCTTCTCAATATCTCATACGTCTTCTTGTTTTCGTAGTTAAACCGGAAACACAACAGCAGAACGAGGACAAAGACGAACAAGATTTGAAGAAGGTGCATAGCCGTTCATGAACTTCATGGAATTTAAAAATTGTTAACTTTTACGGTCTACATATTTAACGTCGGTGTAATTCTTTATTCGAATTAGGAAAATAAACTACAAGACTTTGAAAGCTGGCCAAGCCTGGGTGAAATGAGTCAAAACACAGACGAGTTGAAGGTAGTTGTGCAATCCCATACAGGTTGTCACCCCCCGTGTATGTTAACTGGTATTGTTTGAGGAAAGCTTTAGTGGACACGAACTCTTGCCGTTTTTGCTTTGTGATTCTCACCTTAGATTCCTGTTGCAAAGAAAGAAAGCGTGACTGAGCTTTCTAATAGTGCAGGTGACGACAATGTTAAGACGACTCCTCGGAAAAAAGGTATGTGCATCAAATTACTTGAGGATATATATTTTCTCCCACATGAATGAACTCGAGTATTATTACTTAGTAACGAGGTGGTTTTTCAAATATCGTTGAATAAACTCGACACTGCGCTGCGTTTACACGCAGGGGAAGTATAACTTAATAGTTAGACCTCATCATGTGTTATAATTGGCTTGGCAATAGTGGTGAAGTTGATAACCTTGACTGTGGATGGATTTAGAAATTTACATCCTGTCGTGTTACGTCCTGTTGATCAATTTTCCTCGTAATAAAAAAAACACAAAACTAAAATGTGCTGCAGCAGCTAATGATCTGGAATAAGCCTATTTCTGTTGTTGTTGATGGCTTTCAATTTTCACCAATATCTGTGTTTAAGCATACACTTTTTATATACATGGCCAATCTATTAAATGCCCGTCTATGTGTGGTTGAGTTACTCGGCTAGCAGGGTTGAAATGAATGGCCTCTTTATGTGAAACTAGCAACGAACTGAGTCATAGAAGTTGATTTTAGTCCTCAAGAGTTATCAGTGATTATCATGCTCACAAAAATAAAAACTTCAACCCAATATGCAGAGTAACCTAGGAAGATATACTTGCATGTTAAAATTTTTACCTCAGCCTGAGGTTCAGTCTACTATTACTGAGTTTCAGCAAAGTAAGCTACCCACCTGTCTTATGTACAAATGAACCTGGGAAGGTAGAAATTTGTTATACCTGCTTGAATCTCACATATGCTGGCTGTCTCAGCTTGCCATGTAATTCATCTCCACAAACCTGTAAACAAGCCCTACAGTAGGTACTGAGCCCTGACCTTTATTGTGCCAGGGATCAGGGATGTAGCCATAATGTACATCAGAGTTCCTTTTCATTTTCAAACTCTTCAATTCTACTGCATTAAAGTAAAGTGAAAATTTTATTTGGAATGTTATTGGCTGATAGTTGCTGGCTAGATTTGGTGATCACCAAGCTTTTTAATCTTGTCAAAGTTCTCCATCAGCATTAAATTTATGTCACTCTGACCATTTTGATGATTGAATGAAGTACTGTTAATGTTCACTAAATGGTAGTTTAGATATGTTAGTTGAATCAGCACTAACCTTGAAGAGTATTGCAATGTAAGTCACTTGTTTGTTGTATTAAAAGTATGTTAGTGAAATTCTAAAAGGAAATATTCCATGTAAAAACTAGGTAAAACTGCATATCAATTAGATTTAGTACAATCATCACTGTAGTCTAACTTTATAAAAAAAAAAAGTAGTCTAATTTCACTTGTCAATCAACTTTAATATTTGACATCAATTTAATTTAATGTGCAGCAGTTCATCCATGTTATACTTTACCTTTTGATGGTAACTAAAGAAACTGCCTTTTGATACTTTCAAGTATCAAATTTCTTAATTTCAAGAATTTGAATGGAAATTACATATTGTGAGCATGTTCATAAAAGTAGCTTATAGACAAGTTTCCATGTAAGAAGAATGGTATAAAACAAAGGGGTTTTGTGGCAAGTCAAGGGCGCTTTCTTCAACTCAAGGGCACTTGAATGATCATAAACTTGCAAAGTTGCTCTAGGGGACTATCAGCTATTGTTGTATGTCCATAGGCAGGGCTCAGCAGCCCTCTAGGTATTTACTTTTTTTTTTTTGAATTTTGATTAGTTGTAGGCATAGTGGAATATAAATGTTTTAAAGGGCTGGCATAGAAGATGATTACTGTGAAGTTCTCTTTAGAAAACACTGAACAGTGCAGTTTTGTTGTTGTTGTAATGTTATTAGAATTTGAAATATTAAATTGCAGTATTTTTGTACTGATATGATATTCAGGCACTGAATTGAAAGTCAAAGTGATACCTGCATGAACACATGTTTGCCTGTGAATCTGCAAAGTAGTTCCAGAGTAGATATTGTAGTGCAGCATTTCACTTTTTTTGTCATATTCTGTTCCTCTCAATTGTAAACTTCTTTGTGAAATTTGATTCCAAAGGATATATTGCAGGAATTATCATTGTAAATGAAACAATGTGTTGGAGGTGCTTAACCAGAGGGTGATTCTGAAATGGAATTCTTAATGTTTTGGTGGCAATCTTTTTTCATGCATCATTTGCTAATGTTAAGCAAAATTGATTTCCTCTTATGACAGCAATAGATGCTGGCATGGGGATGGTATTAAACAATCCTGAGTTATCTGGTGTGAATTATACATCATCTTTTCATAATACATATATGCATTTCAATATTTATTTATTATGATTCAGGCAGCTGCTGTCAGTCTAAAACAAGTAAGATAGGCCTGGTGAAAGATACTTCCAATCTTTCTAAAAAAAAGCATTTTAATTTTTAAGAACAAGCTTCCTATGATCCTGTTTAAAATGAACATGTTTCTAAATTTCATGAAATTTGGCCAAAAGACAAACTTTTTCTTGGATATGTGTCAACCAGTATCCTTGTTTGTTTAGATCTCATAGAATAGAAAATTTATTAGCAATTACTATTACCTCTTAAAGTGAAAACTGCTTTTAAACTAAGGTACCAAAAAGCATCATTGTTTCATGTTGGAAACTAAGGTGGCTTTGATTAAATATTTTTGATAAATAGCACTATTTAATGTATAATTATTATATTTATATTTAATATTAATAATATATGGCTTCAGTTATAAATCTTGAGGGGAATTTTCCAATATATTGAGCCAAGGGTTATTAATTATAAGTTCAGCCCATTAAGGGACAAGGGTGCATTTTAGTATTTTTGTTCTAGCTACTACAGTGCCAGAAGCAGGGATAATCTGTTGGTGTTGAAGGTTTAGTCACTGAGATTTGATAGAGAAATGATATCTATATTATATGAAATAGGGTTTGATTGTTAATGTGTTTTAATTCATTTGAAAGAACAAATTTTGAAACCTTAAGCCATATGAGCTGTCTTGCTGTGTGATAAGATTAGGAAAATGAATACAAATTTACTGCATGGCATTGTTTGTAGATGCCATAAAGGTCATGGATAATGTCCATATATTACAATTTTTCAGTTTATAAAGTAAGTACTATATCCATTCCAGATATATACTTGAGAGTGAGCAACTTTGCAATATCAGAACAGCAAATCTGTCTTTGGTTTTAGAGAATCATTTAGAAAAATTTATTTATCTTTGATTCTGCCAAACTGTGTCACTTACAGAATATTCTCATCCTTCACTGAATTTTTGTGGTAGTTTAGTGTGAATAGTCAGCAATTCCTATAGTTATACATCAGGAAATCACAATAAAATGCAAAAGTGTACCCTTGCTGCTTTGTGTATTAATAGAGAAGAAAATAGCTCACTTGTCCATTGTCTGTCCTTCACTAAATTCTTGTAACATAAAAAAGATTTTGTAATAAAGTTTATAATTCTGCTTTACAAAAGTAATTATATGTGATGTGGTCAACCAATTTCTTATGTAAAGCCAAACGTTAATGCCTTGCAGCTCCTTCATCATCAGCATATCATTGAATTCCACATCCCAGAACTGGGATACATCTGTGATGTTATGTGTTATGTATAGTGTACAGTAGCATTTAAGAAATAGATATATTTTGCCATGTTTATATAACCTGATGCAAACACAAGGGGATGGTTGGAAGAACTTGAAAGCTGCTGTGTACAGTCAAGGGCTTACACAGCTGCTTGAGAGTTTTTCCAACCTCTCTGACTGTTTGTTTTTTTGTGTTTATATAGCTTGATTCAGTTTCTTATTCTGCTATAAAATAAGCAAAGAACTAAGCATTAATAATTATCAGTTATGAACTTTATTTTCAGTATCAAATTGTAAGTTCTCCTGATTATAGTTTGTCAACCAATCAGAGCTTCCCATTTGTGCCAAGAAAAAATGCTGTTGTCAAGCGGTGCTGTGTTGTCATAACCATGTTTGTATAGCCTGATATAAACATGATAACTGACCAACCACTGCATGCATACTTTATCAGAAAACTTATTTTATAATAAGAGGCTATGTGCTTTGAAAGCTTAAAAATAAATGTGAAGTTCTGTAGTGTATTTTACCTGCAATGTATTGCTTCTAGCACCTATCTGTTTAAACAGTGTTAATAAGATAATCCATAACTTCAGTGCTAGAATTAATTAGCTTATCATGGCTGCCTCATAAGCAGGATTATATTTTGAACCTGCTTCATAGCTTGCCATCGGATTCTTGGTTGCATGATGCTTGGAGTACTTCACTGTTTATCAGGAGGTGGTGGGTTTGATAGATGTACAAGACTCCAAAATTGGTTTTCTGATGGTTTGAGCTTGACAAATCTTATCTATGTCAACCCATTATTTCAAATGCTTTATCTTGTCCTATTACTGAGTTTTTAAGCATTTTCTTCTCTTGTTAAACCCATAAATGTTACCACTTAGTTCAACAAATGACCAGTAGTATGAAGAAAATTATTCAACAGACTAAACATTACTGAGCAGACTGAAATGTATGTGGTGGGTCCAGTTAGACATGTACGTGTATGTCAATGTTGGTTCATTACCAAAGAATAAACTTGAAACACACACAAATTGAAATATATCGGTAAGATTCAATTATAAACTATAACAACTTATGCTCTTAAAAAACATCGATGAAATAAACTGAGCACATGCACATCCAGAAATGAATGTAGGTCATTGTTTTGTTTCACACTGACAGCATGCAAGACCACCCCAATTTTATTATATTTTATATTAAGTAAAAGTGTGAAAAACAAAATAATTTTAAAAAAAGTATACATAATTAATATTGAACCTCACAAACAAGGGATTATTCCTAGTAGAACCTCATTTGTTACTGTATTAAAAGTGACTTGTACCGTTTTCTAAATAATAATGTTCTAAGTATTTTATTGCCTGGAATCCATTAGAAAAACATACTGTAAATGTAGATGGTATTGAAATGAGAAAAATGATGAAGAATCAGGAGTCTATACAGTAACGTAAATACCTTAGCACATGTCTGGTGCTCTTTGTCAAAGTAAACCAGTGCACTTTATGGTGGGCAATGGCATACTAGTGCTGTCTTCAAGTTGCAAGAATGTGTGATATTCTGAAATTCCAAGCTTTAATTTAAAATTTACTTGATTAAAAGATATGAAAGCACATTAAAACTTGGGAAATATGTTGAATTACCAAAAGGGGCCAGAACTTCCTGTTGCATCTTAGATTTTTAGTCACATCATCATAAAACTGGATTTGAATATTCTAGAGGTAACTCTCCTTTTTGCCAGTAGTATTCATTTCATAAAATAATTACCTTAAACATAAATTTTTTTTGAGAATTATGTAAAAAAGTATTGGCAAATTAGTATAATGTTCTGTGAGCATGTAACAATTCAATGAACTTTAAGTTGTTTTTTTAAAGTTTTTATTTCTGTCCTTTGCAGAGTTATTTGTTCCACATTTCTTTTGCTGCAGTTCATACCTTTACTTATATTTCTGCAGGGAATCGTCAAAAATGGGTCCCTCTTCAGTTAGATCTTAAAGTCCAGGATAAAGACCAGTCAAACTCAAACCATACTTCACCTGAGCCAGACGGTCCTGGAAGTCGGGGAGGTCATACTCATAAATCTCCTAGTTGGCGTGGTGCTTCACCTAGCAGTCGAGGTTCAAGGGGAAGGAGGGGAGCAGGTGGGATGTATCGAGGAGGACGTGGTCGCCTACGTGGATCAGGAAGAGGTCTGAATTTTTAATTTATCTAAGGAAGTGGTTTATCTGTAATGGACAGGGAAGATTTAAGACTGTTTGTCAAAGTGGTTCTGTAACTTAACACATTTTAGGGAAGACACCCCAGACTCCTGAATATAGTCATCTGGTGTAAGCCAATAAAAAATTGCCGTGTGAACCCTTGACCCTGAATACATTATCTGAGTAGAGAATCCATTATCAATATGAGGTACAGTCCCCACTCTGATGAGTGAAATCATTTGACAAGATTTGAAATAACAATTTGTGATATATGATTCAGCAATCAAATTACTAATTTTCAAGATCAAAATTTTAGGAAATTTGAACAAAATCATGAATTGCAATTTTCTGTTGTGGTTGGTGCACTGTAATAGCTGTGATTCTTTCATATACTTTGGTTAGCTTTCTTTGTGGTAGTTTTTGATCACACAGTAATTGTCTACTGAATGAATTTGTATATGGCAATCCACGTATTTCTTTGCAATATTATTGTCAATGCTGTCAAATTTGTCTGGTTATATAAACTTTTTTTGTGTAATTATTTGGCATATGCAAATGCAAAAATGGCCTTAAGCCATTTGAAATTCTGCTTACTACAATATCTCTTTTTTGAAACATGTAAGGAAATGTTTCCATGATATTTCATATCTAAATTGTGGACAATACATCCAAAACTTCTATTGCCAAAAGTTGTTGATGTTACTACTTATAATATGAGATTTATAAAATGAAGTCAAGGATGAGAACAGTCACTTCAGACAATGAGATATTTCTGAATATTTTTTGTAAATGAGGAATAACTTAATACAGTAGTAACATTAAATCTTTATTTAAATTCTAAAAGTTCTTTTGTTGTTATTAACATGGTAGTATAATCTCCATAATAGAGCTTTAAAATTCCTGAAAAATCCTGAACTGTTTTTCAATAATGAATTCAAACCCTGCAATTGGGTGTTAGCCAGAATAAAATTCCAAACTACCCTTGCCTTTCAATGCATTCTCTGAGTGAGTATTTATCCCATTGAGGGAAGACTCCCATTTTGGTGAATAAAATGGTTTGTTATGAGCAAGAATAAAATTCTAGAATGCACCCTTACCCCTCAATCAGTTAATAGTACAAACATGCAGCATAGCATTCTTTTGTTTGGCATTTGAATGTAAGGAATGCCATCTGCTTTGAGGTGGAAATATAACTGTAGCACTATGTGTAATTTTTACTGTGCATTGCAAATTCTTCAAACTGTATCATAGTTTTGTAATATGGTAATTCAAACCCTACAAAATTAAACTCAGAGGACCTGGACTTAGTGTACAGTATACTGAAATAGGTTTCAGTTACCTGGTGTGCAATCCATTAACCGATTGATAGGTAACATTGCACTTCAGAATTTTCTGGCTGTGCTTGCTTAATGAGTTAAATATTTTTTGAATACTTTGAGAGAGAACATTGCCCTTTCAGGAATACACCTAAGACTTACTGAAGTCAACAACCAAGTGGTCCCAAATTAAGAGTCATGACCAAACATGGGTTTGTTGAATTTATACATGGTTGGTGAGAGAAACTGCATGGTTTTACTGATAGTTCTGTACAGTATGTGTCAAGATGCATACTGAAAAAATAGTTGAGGTATAGAAAAACTAGGTCAAGAGTAGTTCAACAAATGTACCTGCATTGATTAGGCAACCATGAGCACGACTCACCCAAACCCAAATCCTAATCCTGACCCTAAAAGGATAGTGGTTCATCTGTGTGCACTAAACTGCTACCTAGCCAAAAAAAATTCAGAAATATTGATTCTAAAGTTAAGTAATTGTATGAACTATGTACTTGGGTGTAAGACAAGGTTATTAATGTCACTCCTAGTGAAAAAACCCATTTTCTCTACTAGCCCAGTATGGGTTCATTTCACTTGGAATAGCATTAATATCCTTAAATATGGATCATTTGCTAAAAACAATTTGGGAATTCCTTGGCTAAACATAGTCATTTTTCAATCATGACCAATTGTGCTTGTTAATTGTCCAGAGAGGCAGTTGATTGCATCTCTTGTGCCATGTTTTGTGTTCAATATTTAATCATTAAAAGGCCTCTGTAAAGTGGTCCATTCTTGATACTTTATTTTTTATATCCTATTTTATGTTCAGTATGTATTCTTTAAGAGACCCCTGCAATGAAGTGTACTGTATTATTGATATTTTCTTTTCTTTTGTAATTTAATTCTCTTGTAGTAGGTGCAGACCAGCAAATGCATTATGGTGGTAATGCTTACCAGTATTCCAGCAATTCAACACCTTATGTTGAGGGGACCATGTACATGGCTCAACCCTATGGTATCTGTTATTTTGATAACAGGAATTATAGCAATATGGTTGATGAATCACTGCTGAAAGATTACATTAGAAGACAAATGTAAGTAGTTTATAGACAACCAAACAGCTTAAACAGTGAGAGTGATTTTGTACCATGCAGTTTGTTTTTTTCCAAATGTTAATGGAAAAGTTGTCATTGTTGATTTTAACCAACACTTACTTTACTTAATACTAATAATTGGGGTAAAAAATGTCTGCAGAAAAGGATGTGGAGACTTTCCTTGCATAATCATGTAAATGACATTTTACCCAGAGATTCCTCATGCCCATAATGTCAAAACACTTTTTTGGTTGATGTCTGAGAACGAAAAACAGGAAAAAGCTGAAGGGAAGGTTTTATTTGCTTTCATCTTTGGAATAGGTTCGAGTTAAGACCACAATTCTGAATGTCGTCAAGTCAGAATAATTATTAATAATTATTAATTTTAATTATTAATTTTGGTTACCCTCCTAATTAATTGTTCTGATTTGTCAATAGTTTTATATACAGATCGAATTCAACACGGTAATCTATTGCTCTGAAGGTGTTGCACGAATAGCGACGAAGCGTTAGAATTTGACTGAAATTTCATCTTAACATGTTTATCTGTCTGCATCATTATGTTGTTGCATTTCAGAATTTTGAGCTGGACTCTGATCTTAATTCTGAGTGTATTTTTGCAATTGTATTAAGTGATAAATTTTAGAGGAGGAGCATTTGATCTGATTTCCAAACACCAAGAAATTAGTTGAAAAGCGAGGTGATGGCCTCGTTTTTTAACCGTCTTCGAGGTGTTCGGAAATTAAATCAAATACGACTTTCGAGTGTAAGATATGGCTTCTCAAAAGAATTCGTATTAGAAGAGAAAATCCAGTTTAAAGTTGTTAAAATTTGATACTAATTAAGATCTCATTTCAAGACTACGTCTCGGTTTTGATTTCCTTCGTGGGATCCACCTAAATTGTGAATGAATTGGAGAAACATTAATGATACACAACCAGAAATTATGTATTCTTTATACACCTTCTTGTAATTCAGGATTTAATAATAATAATAATGTCGTGATTTAACTGCTTTAAACATTCTTTTCATAGAGAGTATTACTTCAGCACAGAGAATCTAGCAAAAGATGTCTATCTCAGACAACAGGTAAATTTTACGTTCATGATATATGTAGATTGATGATGCAATATTGCATAAGGCCCGTGGTGACAGTATCAGTAATAGTGAATACACTAACGGTGTAGTGTGGACTGAAAAACGTTAATAAAAACAGCTTTTGGAAATTAGGTCTTCATGGTCTTGAAAGCCAGTAAAAGAAGCATAGAACACCGTAACATCTAGAGCGAACAATCTAAAATCTCCATGAATGAGAAGAGACTTAATGAAGTAAATCAAATTCACGTGCTATCGGAAATCTGAAATGGACTGTCGTTCACGAAAGCATTTTACCATGAATTCTGTAATTCTTTATTATAGATGGATGCTGAAGGTTATATTCCAGTTAGTTTAGTTGCAAGTTTTTATAGAGTGCAAGCCTTAAGTCAAGACCAGGATCTAATCCTACAGGTATCAATATTGAGAAAAATTGTTGACGTAATGGTAGAAAAAGGACTAACTACTCATTAAATGGTATACTACGATGACCTTTTAGCGTAAGGGGCTAGAGATCGAAACAAACTAGAATTAAGCTGTTTGTGTAGACTGATAACTAAATGTGTAAACATGAACCATCTGTACACGGCCTTTTGAGCTTGACACTTGCCGGTCCCAAACGTCTCCACTTGACAAGCAAAATTGCCTAGCGTTGGTTAGAGTGAAATAATAACAGTCGGATTCAGACCGAAAAGAGTTAATAGACATACAGTAGTCTTAAATCTTTCCGGTCCTAGACATCTTTTCTTGACGAATAAAATTGCCTGGGATTGGCTAGAGCAAAGTAATTAGAGAAATACTAGATTTACACTCAGTCACATGAAGTAGAGCTTCTATTGAGTGGAACTATAATTTCGAATATGTGAATCGTACATTTTGAAACCCAAATGGACCGGGCGATTTTTGTTTTTCTTTACGCCCATTTCAAGATGGCGAGTACTTACCTTCAGAGTCTGAGAACAAAAACCACGAGCAGCCGACAACTTCAAAAAGTATAAAATAAAACATTCCGGAAAAATAAAAGTAGAGACATCTTGGAAAACTCAAGATATGAGTCAAAACAAGACGAGTATATGAGACTGTAATATTTCGAGTTTATTACAAAGTCATCATCAGACATGATGACTTTGTAATAAAGTCGAAATATTGCAGTCTCGTGTACTCGTCTTGTTTTGACTCATCGTGAGTTTTCCAAGATGTCTCTATATTTCGGAATATGAGTCTGAGAACCATTCGCGCTTTGGTTGTGCACTAAGTTATATATAGGCAATGAACTCAATTTCCATATCTGGAATAGGTAACTCCCAGTCATTTGCTCTTGCAAAAAGTGAAGCCAAGATGGCCGCCCATGGAGGGAAATTTTGTACGTCAGTTTCAGTCCTCTTCTCGGTCTTGTACGTCAGTTCCAGTCCTTTACACGACTTTAATTTTCACTTTTTGACTTTTTGTTTGGTTCGACATGGAAAACATTCACAACCATGGAAAAATTGCACAGATGAAATATTACTGGACCAGTATTACATATTCGAGTGTTTAAAAAATTCGTTATTGCCGTGTGGCCTAAGAACTGTCCTAAATTGTCGAAAGATGGTAAACTGACAGTAAAAAAGGACATACACTTAGTAGTTTCCTCAAGTAACTTTTCGGGATCGTTTTATCAGGTTTCTCGTCAGTTTGAAACATTATGTAACGAAACGTTAGTGATTATAAATTATTTTGATGATCAACTGGTTCCTTTTTTGTTGGTTCAACAATGCCGCTACTAAGAATAATATGCTGGGTAATAATACTCATGACATGAAAATGTATAACCTGTTACTCGGTTTGACTTTGTCGATATACATTTGAAATCCTTAAACTCATTTCTATCTTTTGGAGACATGTTTTGTGTGTATTTTGAAGAGGGAAAATTTTCAGAAAAAATAAAAAGTCGCGTGGGAGACTAAAACTGACGTACAAGCCAGCGTAGGGGACTGAAACTGACGTCCAAAATTGGCCTCCATTGGCGGCCATTTCATTGGCAAGTTAGCATTCCAGATATGGAAGTCCAGTTTATTGTGTATAGGTCAGTGGGAACGCTCTCTCTCTCTCTCTCTCTCTCTCTCTCTCTCTCTCTCTCTCTCTCTCTCTCTTTTCCTCTCTCTCTCTCTCTCTTTTCCTCTCTCTCTCTCTCCCTCCCTCCCTCTCTCTCTCTCTCCCTCCCTCCCTCCCTCCCTCCCTCTCTCTCCCTCCCTCCCTCTCTCTCCCTCCCTCCCTCCCTCTCCCTCCTTCCCTCCCTCCCTCTCCCTCCCTCCCTCTCTCTCCCTCCTCCCTCCCTCCCTCTCTCTCCCTCCTTCCCTCCCTCCCTCTCTCTCCCTCCCTCCCTCTCCCTCCCTCTCGCTCCCTCCCTCCCTCTCTCTCCTCTCCCTCCCTCCCTCTCTCCCTCTCTCTCCCTCCCCTCCCTCTCTCCCTTTCTCTCCCTCCCTCCCTCCCTCTCTCTCCCTCCCTCCCTCCCTCTCTCTCCCTCTCTCGTATTCTGCCTTATAGCAGGTTTGAGTTTCGCTATCCAGATCCATCACAAGGCGCTCTTTTCAGGCTGGCATATGATCTTCTTTCTTTGATATTGTCTAAGATGTCCTTTCTTGGTCTACCTCTACTTCTTTTTCCCAGCAGTCTTCCTTCTACAGTTGTCTTTAGAAGGCCATCGTGTCTAAAAACATGTCCTAACCATCTCGCTTATTGCTCTTTAATAATCTTTATCAAAGATCTTTCTTCTGATATTTTCCTCAACACTTCCTCATATGACACTTTCTTTCCAGCTAATCTTTTCCATTTTTCGCCAGATCCACACTTCACAAGTTTCCAGCCGCTTAACATCTACCGCTTTTAGTGTCCACGTCTCTGAACCATATAATAGCACCCTCCACACTGACGATTTTACTAATCTCTTCCTCAGTTGACGATTTACTCCTTTGACCTTCAGTATTTTATGTTTATTAAATACCTCCTTTGCCATTGCTATACGGGCTCTGGTTTCACATTGGCTAGATCCATCACTTGTCAACATACTACCTAAGTACTTGAATTTCTTTACCTGTTTGAGTTGATTTTCGTTCACCTTGATGTTTAATACTTTATCATTATCCCTTCCGATCTTCATTGCCTTTGTTTTTCTCACATTTGCTTTCATCTCATAATTGCTTTATGTGGTCAAATTATTCATGATGTTTTGTAGCTCGTTGTTTGAATCAGCTATCATAGCTTGATCATCTGCATATCTGATAGCCTGGACTAGACGACCTCTTACTTTTACACCATCTTTTATTCCATCATGTGCTTCTCTCATCATGGCCTCCGCATATATCTTAAACAATAAAGGTGATAGTAGACATCCCTGTCTTACTCCCCTTCCGACAATTTCTGGGTCCGATTCTTCATTGTTTATCCTAACTGTAACTGTTTGATTCATGTACAAATTAGTAACCAACCTTCTGTCTCTCCAATCCATTCCTATATCCTTTAAAATATCCATCAATTTCGTCCAGTTAACTCGGTCAAATGCTTTCTCGAACTCTACCGTGCACTCATATAATTCCTGTGAATGTTCAGTACTTCTTTCTCCTAATATACGTATTGCTGCAATTGCTTCTCTCGTTCCTTTACCTTTTGTAAACCCAAACTGATCACTTTCTATTAGTGCTGCTCCCATCGGTTCATATCCGTAATCGATTAATCGTTGTCAACAATCGATTAGTATCGATTAATCGTATTGAATAAATTAAATCATGACACGTCCACAGTGGTTTGTCCCATCAAAGAAAGAAGTGTGTTTTAATGTTTTTAAAGTTTCGAAATTTTCCAGTAGAAAAACTCAGGGAAAAAGCGTATATAATATAATTATATAAACACAGAGAAATAGGCTAAATAAAGAAATATGCACTTTGACTGTCTACATATTGTTTTTGTTTAAAAACAACAGTGCATCAACAACGGCTGGCTTATGTGCTGCACGCTTCTTCTTTGACCACAATTGACTGCAATGAGAGCGCGAGAATGCTATCTCTTCGCATTTTTTGTTAATTCCAGAAAGAAAGTTCAGGTGAATATCATGCTGTGCGTGGTTGTTGTCGATGATCCGATTATTTTTAAGGATAATCGATTAATCGATTAATCGGGAGCAGCATTACTTTCTATTAACTCATTTGCTTTTCTTTCCATTCATGCATATAGTATCTTCAACATGATTTTTGATGCATGGACAATGAGACTTATCGTCCTATGATCTTCACATCGTACTGCATTAACCTTCTTTTCCATGGGAATCAACATACTCTTTAAAAAATCTTCGGGCCATACACCTGTACTATATATATCCTTGCATAATTGTACGGCATCCTTTCTGGCTTTCCCTTGTAATACCTTGATCATTTTTGCTGGTATATTGTCAACTCTCACCGCCTTACCTATTGGTAAGTTGTTTAGTGCCCATTCCACTTCACTTCCTATAATATCCGGTCCCCTGCTGTCATATTCGTACAATTTATCTTCTATATCCAAATCTCCTGGCCTTCCATTCTTATCATACAGTTCTTCTACATATTCTTTCCATCAGGTTCTTTTGTCCTCAGGTTCTGTAAGCAACTGTCCATTCCTATCTTGGATACCTTTTTGCCCATAATCTGTTCTTTTCTTTATACCATTGAGTTCTCGCACTTTGCTATACATCTTCTCTGATTGCTCTTTCTTGTGTAACTTTTCTACCTCTTTACATTGTATGGTCCACCATTCCTCTCTCGCTTTATCTGTTTCCCTTCTTTGTTCGTTATTTAGCTTTCTTTAACATTCTTTTCCTTCTGCTGTCCTGATATTTTTCCATTTTCTTCGTTCTTCCATCTTTTGTAACATGATATCCGTAACCCATGGTTTCTTTGGTTTTCTGATACCATTTCCAATTTTCTTTCTTGCACTACCTAATATAGCTTCTTTTATCAATGCCCACTTATCTTGCACACTGACTCTATTTGTCGCGTTAGCTCTTATCATATCGTTCACGCCTTCAACATAATCAATTTTTCCTGGACCTTTCAAAATCTCTGCATTCCAGCTAATAACCTTTGCTTTTTTGATCGTCTTTAATCTTATTGCAATTTTCATCATCACTGGATTGTGATCTGAATCAATGTCTGCGCCAGGTAGCGAACAAGCATTCTTTACACTTTCTATATCTATGTCTAACTATGATGTAATCAATCTGCTGCCTGCGTATGTCCCCTGGTGCTTTCCAAGTGTATCTTTTCCTTAGATTGTGTTCAAACCATGTGTTCATTATACACAAATTATTTCAAGTGCAGAAATCTACTAACATGTGTCCTCTGGCGTTTCGTCTACCAATACTGAAAGGCCCTACTGTACTGCCTTCTCTACCTTCCCCAACTACAGCATTCCAGTCACCCATTAACATTGTGTGTTCTTTTCCTTTGCAATTGTCCAGGCATGATTCTATTTGTTCATATATTTCCTGAACATTTTCATCCGAATATTCTGTTGTTGGCATGTAGACTACTACTACCCTGACTTCTACTGGATTTCCCTTGAGGTGTACAACG
This sequence comes from Heliopora coerulea, assembly GCA_030142905.1. NCBI lineage: Eukaryota > Metazoa > Cnidaria > Anthozoa > Scleralcyonacea > Helioporidae > Heliopora > Heliopora coerulea. Next base: position 440,454 of record JASJOG010000208.1, read on the forward strand.
AGATATCGTTCCGGTCTTTTTAGAGTTTAATGGAGCCCCAAGAGTTGCATTTTCCGCCACTAATGCTGGTTGGTTCTTGAAATATAAGGTTTAAGATTGAAAATGTACTTTCACTTAATGTTAACTCCATAAAATGATAAAAGTCGGATTCGGATTAAAGGGCTAAAATATTTTCTCGCTGGAAACATGAGAAAAACCTACATTTCACCTTTTGATTATCCTGGTGTTATTGCCAAGAGTTCTTTCCCATTATTGTCCGGTCTTGTCGTTCTGGGAGATTTTAGTGGTGGGGCGTTTTCTGATAATGTACGCTATGGTGTAGTGTGTAGATTGGTGACCATTTTTTCACAAAATTTCTCACAAATCATGGGATTTGCTATGGTGTTGCTGTTGCGATTTATAACTGTCAGCTTTTTCTTTGGGTAGTTCGTAGTCACCTGAATGGTAGCCATAAGGTGACCTGCAGCTATACGTGCAAAGAATGCTACCATTGCTAACATTGCTGGGTTTATAGTTTAGCAACATCTTCCTGTCATCAAAGCTATCGATTAGAAAGTAACTTTAGGCCATTCGGCTGGGATTCGAACCCGCGACTTCGCGAATCTATTTCGATGCTCTACCAACTGACCTACGGAGACCTTTGGTGAAAGCGTGGCCAAGAGTTCACTAATGATTAAGGCGGTAATGCCGATGAAGTGAAGGGTATATTCAATGGAATATTGGGCCTTAAAATCATTCAGGCACTCGAAAGTTTTCCTTCATCAGAAATATTAACTTCATTGTTGGCTGTTGAGTGTAAATGCCACAATATTGCATTGAATATATCGATTACAAATCTTTAGAGCATTGTCCAAACTGCCCTATGGCACCATGATAAGGGTTACGATGAGGTTGGGGGTTGTAGTCTGTTACCCTTATCTTCATGATAATTATAGCCTTCTCTTCTAAATAATTTTTGTTTACTTTCATTTTTTGTGGTACGATAACTGTTCAAATATAGATGTCAACTTACTGATCTAATTCCGTAAAATCACCATTGCTGTGATTATGTCGACAGTGGATCCTTGTCTGATAAAGGTTCACTGTTCATGATGAACACTGCGTGTAAATACATGTACAGTATGAAGTTGCTTCACTGACATGGCACTTTTCGGCGTTTGAGTCATCTAAGTTTCTTTTTTCTTTCCGCAGGCAATGGCAGAAAGTGACAAAGTTGAGGTAAAAGGAGGATTGCTTCGAAGTCTTGATAATCCCACTAAATGGCCAATCAAAGTTTCACACGTAGCTGCTAATGCAAAAGGTATGTTTTTAGTGGGAATCAAGAGTTCAAAAATGTTATGCACAGTAAAAATTCGCTTCCCGGAATAAGCATCGAAGCCTTTGAAGGGACAATATGTGCGACAAACCGGGTGTCAAAATTGGGCTGCTTGATGATCTTAGTGGTTGCCCGTCCATGAATAAATGTTTGGATAGTAAATGGCGTGCGAGTCGGTTCTGTGGAGGAAGGAATTGGGGAGAGGGGGAGAGACCTTCGCGGACGCCATACGTGTGAATGTAGATTTCTTTATGGTAAACGCTTGCGTATAATTTTTTGTATGAATTGTGAGTCATTACGAAACGAACGAGGATAGGGGGTATGATACCACAGAGTAAGTGGATAAACATCGTCTAAGGCATTTACCATAGTTTTACTCATTTATTCAGCGTTGAAACTTCTCAACCAAACCAAATTGCTGATGCTTTCAAGCCACGCTTCCTGTTAGGCGTTTTTGTTGGAGGGAACCTCTTCTTAACATCGCGGAAAATCGTTTATAGCCGCCGTCAGAGCATTACATTATTTTCTTCTTGGAAGTTGAATGTCTTCGTACTTCTTTAAGCATGGTTTGCCATCCACAAAGCAAACTGTCTGAATCGGACAGTGATCAAGATTATTAGTATAATTACACAGGTGATTTTCTAAAATCCCACGAGGTGATTGGTCCGAAAATTACGTTATAATACTCGATATTCACCTAGAAGTGAATAGACAATTGACTCCCGATAACTCGAACCTTTGATAACTGGAAGCTCGCGCTAATTCGAACCAAAATCAATTTTCCCTGGATTTGCTTCGTACTTCTACTGTGATTTTCCCTTCGGTAACTCCAGCCCTCGATAACTCCAACATCCCGCTAACTCGAAGTGAAATTTTCTTTATAATGTTCTCAATAATTCGAACCCCATTTTTCAATAAAGCGTAGTGATGTCAAAACATTTAACAACGTTTACTTTACTTTGATTTAAACTGAGCAGAATGCATTCATATTGAAGTGTCTAATTGTCCTTTGTGTCAAGTTTTTTAGTGTCTTGGTATTAAGTATATATAAAACGTGTTTTGTTGGCAAAGCATCGTTTCGTTTTTACTCTTTCTCTTAACTAAACCTGACCAAAACGCACTCTGTTTGAATAGTAACGAAGAATGGAGACGAAAAACAATGTTATTCCTTAGTTTCCGCTCATTCGGTACCATATCCCGATAACTCGAACCTTTTTCGATGTTCCCCGAAGGTTCGAGTCATCGCGAGTCAACTGTAACCGTTAAGGTACAGAAGGAAAATGACGGTGACCTTTGAAAATGTTACCTAGAAATTTCTAAAACATCTCGTTCACTACTTTCTTTCAAATAATCACCTATATAATTATACGAAAACAATTATTCGCCTCGGGCTCAGTGAATATTTCACTTCGCCTTCGGCGAACAATTGTTAGACATAACAAAGATAAATTGGCAGTGATAAGAACCGCAAAAACTTTTTTTTTTTTTGCTCTATTGCGTATTGCCATACGGTCATTCTTCGTATGTAAAATGTTGTCATTCGCCGTTCTGAATAATCGCACGACAATTTTGCATCAGTGAATAGTAATTGGTCATGACTGAGTAGCTATTTAAAGTTTCCGTATTTACTACTTACTGCCCTCGCTTGTTCGCTCTTTACTAGTGAAATATCGAACCGATGTTTTTAAGGTCCGATATTTCACTAGTACAGACCAAACAAGCGAGGTCAGTAAGTAGTTTATTGTATGGCTTTACTGAAATATAACTGACAAGTGTGAAGTTGGAGAACGTCAAATAAAGACTTGAAATTCTGTCGTCATTTCATACAGAATTTCTTCACTAACTTTACTCTACATGGCAACTTTTCGTTTTCTGATTGTTCGTAATACTTTTTCACTTCATATATTGTCAAAAATGTTAATTTTTATTCGACATAAGCAAGGCTTTCTAAAAACACACACCCCGTGAGCGGCCAATACGGGAAATATCCGACCGCTTGTGAACCAATCAAATTGCAGGATTTCCGTATTCGGATCGCTCGCTGCCACAGCCATATTATTCAATTTTTTATTATAGAAGTACTGAGACTTCCGCATGATAAAATGGCGCGAACCAGCGTTGCACGCTTGGAACTGAATTTTTGATAGACCATAAGATATGTTTTTTCACACTAATTAATAAGAATTTTATGACCGTTCTGATAGTTGATACGATTTCTTTTGCAGTGCTGAAAAAAAATCGTATCAGCGTTCTCATTGGCTAACATATTTCCCGCCCAAAACATTGCCTTGGGCAAACTGGCTTTTGAACCGAGGATTCTGTTTCAACTACTGTGTGAACTTTCACAGAACGGTATAAAGAAAGTGCGACGAAAAAGAACTTTGTCGCGAATAATTCTCACATCAGCTAATGAAGGAAACAAGTTTATATTACGAACAATACAAAATTTGACAGTAAAAAATTTATTCGTTAGTGCAGTGAGACGTTACCTCACTACTCACTACTGTTACTGAAGTGTCGTTATTTAAGTGAACAGGATCGGTGTTCAGCAAATCATTGTCGTTATTTAAGTGAACAGGATCGGTGTTCAGCAAATCATTAACTTTAAAACTATAGTATTTATATAACAAAAATTGCATGATCGTAAATGCTTAGAACGACTTTTGCTCTCTCATTTTTACGTATAGTAAAACTCGCTCGTACCTCTCTTGTTGTTTGATAACCCTCAACAACTTGTGAATAAAATCCGTACACAGGCATGTACCGTGAATATTCTGCATTTCATTCCATTTCTGTGGAGAAATCTCAGTACATATTTGCTATAACAGTAATATAGGAAATAAACTGCTACGAAAGCAGTGAACAAAGTTAAAGGTTTAAAGGTAGTATTGTTCGAAAAAACGAGACACTAACGTTTCTAGTTCCGAAAAGATGTACTTTCTTACCGTACTGGCTTAAGTTCCGTTTAAGTGCTTATGAAACGAAAAATTAAGTTTGCCGTATTTGATAGAACTTTTGAAATGATACAGAACTCACCCTAACGTTTCTCCGTATCTCTCTCTGCTATTGAAATATCTCATTTTGTTTGATACCAAACTTAGACGGTGTGTAAAGTCAGTTGGTTGACAGAGCTTTTTAACTTATGTTGGACAGGTCTGTCTTCATGATTATTTAATGAAATCACTTTAAACTTCATACAACGGTTCAGTTAACGAAACTTAACAGTTCTATACCAAAATATTGTTGTCACGTTGTATCAACATCCAGACCCTTTAAGTTAATGAAAAGGAAAATTGTTTTATTTTACGTTAGTTATGGACATTTTTGTTCGCGGTAACACAGACATTAGTGTGTACATTGTCTTCAATGTACATACTATCTAAAAGTAAAGGCAGAAAACCTTGCACTATCATGGTGGAATTACTACAGTTCTGTTTTAAGGATAAAGGTAGGGCCGTTGCAAAGAAAACCGACGAAGGAGGGTGTCAAGTAATGATTTACCTGATCTTCCAAATTATTTGTTATTTATCTTGTTGGGTTTTGTGCTGTTGCCATCGCTCTATCTTGATTACGAAGCCCAACGCACAACTTAACTTCAGGAGTTATACACACAGATTTAAGTTATTTTATTTCAATCATATTTCTATATATACATGAATCGTTACCATAAAAAATATTTATAAAGATTACAGGATATGAATTAAATTAGTTCTCATCAGTCGGAATGCATGTGGCGCACTTCCGAGTTTTCTTTATCTCATTAAAACAGTTCCTGTTAGGCTATTACACATATTTCATCAAGACAATTAATTTAAGACAATCAACTTACAGAATATCAGAACACAATATTCTAACATATCTGAAAATATTTCCCATTTATTAGGGACACAATAAGAGGGGGATTGGGGATTGCTCCCCTATGTGAGGTCTACATAACGCTATGGGAGGTCTTACATGCGCCTTGATAGTGAAAGGTTTTTGCACTCATTCACCGAGGCTACGTAGATCTACTGCTCTAGAAATTATCAAAATCGCCTCGATGGTGCCTTGATACCTCCCTCCTGCCTCCGCCATTCAAAATTTAGGATCATAAGATTTCTGTTTTTAAAATGTTTGAAACTGGAGACTGCTACAATGGCATTCTCGGATTCCAACAAAGGAATGACTGCTCAATGACTTCTCCTTCCGTTGACATTTAATGCGAAATCAGTTGTTTTGTAGTTTACTTGAATGTTAGTTTGAATCAGCCAGTAACTTACCAGAATTTCATCGGTAATAAATACTGGGGGGTGTAACATCCCCTACAACCCCCCGCTTGCGATAGCCCTGGACAGAGGTCTGGGAACTAATATGTTTCTCTGACAACAATATTTTGATCCGAGCTGTTCAGTATTGTGAGCTGAACCAGTTTATAACGTTCAAAGTGTTTTTTGTGAATAATCTTGGAGACATAACATATTTTCCAATTACACCTTGCCTTATTTACATATCAAATAAATAGAAATATCTCAAGAGCTGGGTAAGGTAGGGGAAAACTGCAGAAAATGTTCCTATATCAGTTCAAGAATTCTTTCTATTGAAAACTACATTCTCGTTTTGTAGGTATTAGATTTCGTGTTCGTCACTAAATCCACTCCTCTGATGCTCTAGTTTTAAAACGATACCTTTTTTATATTCTATTATAATTTTTATTTTGCATTAAGATAATAATGAAGATTTTTCAATTGAGAAAGGGTTGAATGGTGAGAATTTACTTGACATTTTTCGTAAAAATTGGGTTGATTAAATCTATCCTACCAAACAAAGTAGTTCTCAGAAACTGCTCTCCAGTTCGATAAGAATTAACAGTTTTTCTAATGAACGCCGTCAGGCAACAACGGCATGTACGCTATACGTACACGTATCCATGTGGGTGTATGTTTGAGTACGTACCTGTGCTATTTGAGCTACACGATACTGTGCTATTTGTATCGTATATACAAGGATGAGCCGAAGGCGAGTGATTCTATGTCCGATATATGAATCACCAATCCAAATATTGTAATTAGTTCTAGAAAACAGAGTAAATTCAGAAAATAGAGAAAACAACACAGAGAGTAATTCATGTAGACCAGGATTGTACTCTATCAAATTTACAACAACATATTAAACTTTAAATTCTTTTTTTTTTCTTCGTGGACTGTTAACGAGTAATATAAATAGATATAGTGTACGTGTGTAACCTTTTTCCAGTGGGAGATATAAGTGGAGATGTTAGTAACGTCGGAGGCGAGGACGCTGCGACAGGAAAAATTGAGGACCCTCAGAAGGCGCTCTTATCAATCCACACTGAGACCAAGGCTGAAGTCACCCAGAATAAAAATACTGGTAAGTCTTGAATGTATCTCCGAGGCAACTACGGAGTAACAGCCCGCTATGCCCGCCCTTGAGATAGCTTATGCACAGCTAAGCCGTAATTCTTTCCGGTCAGTACCCGACTTTTAATTTTACTCTGGCTAACGCCAGACAATGTTACCATGGCTAACGCCAGACGATTTTACCCGTCAAGGGGAAACTTGTTGGACAGGAAAGGTTTAACTTAAAAACCTTCTCTTTAAACTACTTGTTAACCCCTGGTGAGCTGCCGTGTCCTGTGAACGATCCCTGACGATACTTTTCCATTCAAGCGCACTTGACTGGAAAAAGTTCCTTTTGTGTACCTTCGGTAGTGTACCCTTTTCAGATCCTGAGAGAAATGCCCTTGTGCGAGAATATGAACCCCACCTCTAGTCTTCTGCCATAACTTTTAAGTTTATGACAAATTATGCTAACCACTTCCTAAAGACTCTTCTGGTAAGACAATGAATCTATACTGTACGAGGTTGAGCAAAATGTGATGTTTTTCATTTTGAGTTGCTACATTGCTAACGTAGCTAAGTAGCTATATGTAGCTAATAGATTACATTAATCTATCGATGTAGAAAAAAGAAGCAATTAATTAAATTGGCAAGACTAGAGACAAGTCATGTTTGCGATGGTCTAATCTCATTCCCATTCAGAAAAGTCAAAAATCAGGTGGAAAATTTGAATAAACGATGAAATGCCGGGACTAGGAAATACGACATGAAAGAAAGACGTGATTTGTTGCAAAACCTATGAACTGCTTTAACACGTGAACCATTCTTGTACAATCATTTAAAATTATAAAGAACTACGAAAAACCGAGGAGATTCCAATATTTTGGTGTCTGGATAGTTGCTGACGATTTACATTCTCATCAAAGCCCGAACTGCGGACACAAACAGAGAAAAGTTTGTTCAAGTTCACTAAACTGTCGTCATTGGACCACGGACCGCCCCTTTCCCAATGACCAAATGAACACAAAAATGACGGACCCTTAGTTTCAGTCTCGGCATGGGCACCTGGCGGACTAATGTTTTCACTCCTGTTCAATTGTCGTAAAGTTCAGCGTTATAGTTCAATTTCATGTCAGATTTGGCCAGTGGTTTTTTGAATGCATTAGGCTTTTGGAAATATTTGAAGTTCATGAATGACTGGTTTCTCTAAGTGTCGCCTGTTAATAGTGCTTTGATTTTTGACGTATAAGTAGTATTGACAGAGAAGATAAAACACTGCGTGGGTGCCTGGGACCGACATCAAAGAAGATTATACAATTCGTGATGTGATCACAACGTACGGCTGGGATCCACTTAAGTGCCGAAGAAAATTTATTTTCTCTAGGTTGTATCGATAAATTAGCCATTTTAGAAATGATTCTCGCGTAGTCGCTCGGGACTGTTTCCAAGGAAAGATCTGCCATATTGCTCGATGGAAATTTATTCTAATTGCAAAGGATCTGATTGCTTAAAACTTGATTGTCTTTTCCAGTTACTGTGAATGTGCAGCAAACAAAATAGTGGGTCTGTTCCTCATTAAAGCCTCAAGTGTCCATGCAAGAATTCTAAAGCGTCGAATCTTAGTGCTTTTACACATGGCGAATTTTAAAGTCTTTATAATTGAATAAATTAGATGGTGGGGATTGAGGTACTGTGTCCTTCCATGTAGAATTTGGTGGGACAAGTCCTTGTCATTGACCACCAATCCACACCTTGACATAGAATTGTCCTGGCGGTCATTTTTGTTTCCACGTCCTGGTCGAATCCTCGATTGGAGCGGAGTTGACATAGCAATTATGACAGGCTCAAGAAGCTTCCTATCAGCTGCTTTTTCAACGGCCGATTACATCAATTTTGAAAGATTCCTTCTGTGCCATACTGGGAACTATTGGTTATACTGAAAACTAAACGTCCAGTACCAATTACGAAGGCAGTAATTAAACTTTTGACGTCACTCAGGCGTCATACGCTGTTAAATCTCAGCCACTAAAACGAAAAGCTGAGGATTTTTTTTTAACTATGTCTGATTTCAAGCATCTTATGGGTGTTGGTGTCACCCTGGTAGCGTAGGTGTCTTAATTACTTCTACCAGGGTTTGATTTTGGCTGTGTGCAGTGGTCGGTTTCAAGTTACCTTGGTCACTTATGAGACGTGTGTCACCCGGCTTGATTCTACCCAGCACTACAGGTTTTCTGCGTGTACTACAGATTTCTGTACGAACACTGGAGCAATTAGGGGTAGTTCTTATTGGAACTTTAGAGAGATACCTGTATGGATGACAGAAGAGTAGTAGTGCATAGAAAGTAATGTCCTTATGAAAACTCCACACGCCAGATTTCACTTGTGAAATTCGAACGTGTAAAGTCGTTTCACTCGTGAACACACGTGAACCACATGCGAATCACATGCAAACCACGTGTGTAAAACATGTGAAATCAAATATACGTCAAACTTGAACATGTAAAAAACAGGAAAAAGTGGTAAACCACATGTGAAAATTTCCCACATGGGAAATTGAAACATATTTTCAAAAATATTAAGTTTGAAATCATGTGGAATTTCATAAGGGCAACAACGTGTTTGAAAAGCCAAAAGGGTGGGGGAACTGTTGAAACTTAAGAAAGAAAATAAGTTTCAAGCAAAGACTCTTCGTTCGAAAAGTCGACGAAGGGCCTTCACTCGAAACATCAGTATGCTTAATTTTTTGGCAGTTCCGTCACTCTTTCTGCTTTTCAAACATGACTGGTGGGATTACCCTGTACAAAAAAGATACATACCTACAAAATTGCAAAATACCTGGTACACATCAGTGATATTTGCAAGAAAACGAGATGTAAGGTTGAGGTTTTATTGAGACTACGTAATTTAATTCCATGGTCTGCAAAGTTACAGCTGTATAAATCTAGCATTTTGCCACACCTTACATATTGTGATACCGTTTGGCACTTTTGCAAATCATCCGATAAGAAGAAAATGGAGAGAATCCAATAGCGCGCACTCAGGGCAGTCTTTAAATCTAAATCAGAGACCTGCAGTGAGCTACTAAAAAGAGCAAGTTTACCAAGTCTGTTCCAACAACGGTTACAAAACATCGCCATCCTTATGTATAAAGTAAAAAACGGACTTGTGCCCACCTATATTACAGAAATATTTAATACTGCCCCGAAACGATATAATCCAAGGAACGCTGATTTTAACATTCCACGTCTTCGTACAGTACTTTTTGGAAAACATTCTTTACGATATTTTGGGCCTTATCTTTGGAACAAACTAGATTATAGTGATAGGGAGAAACCGAACGTTAAGAGTTTCAAAAACAGTATTAAGAACAAAGACCTAACACTCTTAATAGACAAGTGTAACAAATGTGACATATGCTGCTAGACTGCTATAAATTTTAAATTTCATATTTTTTACATTATACACCTTTTATATTTAAGATTTTAGATTATACATATATCCCATTTATTTAATTATTTATTTATTTATCAATTTATCTATTTATTTATTTATTAAGGTTTCTTTTTTTCTTTAAGTAAATTGTAAATAATTCTAACTTTATTAAGGTAAGGTAAACCTTAATGTGTAAATAGTGTCCCCAATTAGTTTTTTCAAGCTAAATATCAATGACACTTTAATAAAGTCTTTCATTCATTCATTTATTCACTGTTATATCTTTCACGGGTTTAGTGAAATGGTCGGCTGATTATAGCGTAGTGCAAATAAGCGTCATATGGTGAATATAGTTGTTTGTCATCTCTAGAGGAATTATCGGCTGAGAGAGATCAAGTTCATTCAGACAGTGAGTGGAAAGAAGTGAAGAGGAAAAAATCACACCACAGGAGTCCGGAAAAGGTAAGTTCCTACAAAGTTACTTGTAGTGTTATTCTTATTTTTATTCTTACTCTGACTTAATTTCTTTTCTTTCCTTTCTCTTCACACGGTTCTATTTCACCAAATAATTGCAAGAAAACCCCGAAATATTTTGTTCTTCGAATAGTCCGTGTAGATTATAATAAACTATTCACATCCAATATCGATTACAGCAGTCAGTAACACATTCCAAGGATAACGATTTTGGCGCCGAAATAGAATTTTCTTCAAAACATTAACTGTGGCGACTATTTCCTTTTACTGCTTCCATGGAATACACTTGTTTGAAAAACTTTTTGACGTAGCGCGTTAGATAGGACAGAAATGTTAGATCCGAAATTGAACACCGAAAAACACATTTGAAAAACGAAGTGCAGCTATATTTCTAAACGCTATCCGAAGTTTTTGGTAGGGAACCAAGCACTATCGCTAATGCTTGATACATTTTTAATCATGTCAATATTTTAGACGAAAATTGAGGTACATGTTAATTTGTGCTAGCATTTCATCAATTTTTAAAACAGCGTACTAATGATTTCTTCGTGTTTTCGTCTTAAATCGTGAATGAATTAGGGAACACAGTTTGAAAGGGTTTTATCGTTTGAGCTGTCGAACATGTTTTGTCTGCACGAAAATAATGCATTCGTGTGACACGAAACACGCTTAAAAATAAAACCGTAAATGTATAAGCCGAAGAAAAATGAGCTGTGAAAGAACGCATTTTGTGGCATGGTGTTTTCAGTGGAAACCAACTAAGCTTGAAAAGAACCATGTAAAAATGAAGCCAATCATTTCATACATCAAAGAGAAAAGCTGTTCTTTTATCCATCCAAAACTCAACTATCTTGAAACGTTCTCTTCATCTGTTCAGTTTTCTTGACTATACAACACTATTTGGATTCTCGTTTTATTTTTCTTTACTTATTCATAACATCCTCCGTATTTTTTTCCCTTACTAAAAATAACTTAAATGAAAGAACGTATAAGTACGATTAGCCATTCACCAACCACCCACGTAGTATCGTGGATAGCTTTTTGACATCTAAATTACGCTGGGAAAACAGTGTTGAGGAAAAAGAATGGCTTAAAATATTATGAATTTTTCTGCTCTATTCTTTGACAGCTATTGAAAAACAATTTGTTACGTGTGTGAATTCAAAGTTTCAAAAATCCATGAGATCATATCTGTATTTGTCCTAACTGGACCTAAAAGTCGATTTTTTAATCATTCATTTTCAGGTTCAACCTAAATCTGTTGCCAAAGGTGCTGAGGTTTTTGAACCCGAAGAATTAGATTTTAAATTCGATGAAGAACTTGCTGCAATGGGAAAGAATAAAGACTACAAAGAATGGTAGCTTATTCATAGTCCCTCTTTTTAAATTTTTTTGTTAGATGTATGTTTTTTGTTTGGGTGTTCTGATGTGTATCTCATCACTTGTGCCCGTCGTGTTTGAGGGTGGTCGAGCAGTTTTGAATCTTGATGTCTGCACAAACCGATAGTTGTTTTACTACTTCCGTGGTTATGAACATTCATATAGATGTTTAGTTATTACAGCATATTTGTTAATGGTATTGGTTTTCCCACCAGTCTCAATCATGATCATGATTATATTTGAAGTAGTGCTGCTGATTTAGTGGTGGTAGTGATGTCTGCTCTAGTTTTACTGGTTCTAGTAGTACCAATGATTGAGCTATAAGTGACAGTGACGGTCACCCTATAGTTGTACTTGCACTGGTAAAGCTTGAGTGAATGGTGTTAGTGGTAGTGATGCTGGTGCGAATAATGTTCTTGCTGGTTGGTGTGATAGTGGTGAGACTGGTGTTAATGACACTGGTGGCAGTGATGGCAATGCTAGTTATCTTCATCTTAGTTATAATGGTGCTGGCTCTGGCGTAGCCAGCTCATTGGTTTTGGCGCGGGCACAGGCACGTAGCCTTGAATTTATCAAGGTGGGTGACAGCCGAGCGAGAAACTCAAGCTTTCTGAGAGGTGCGGGGACACGGCCCCCCGGAAGTTTCTGAAAATTTGGGTGCCTGAAATGGCATTTTCTGCATTTTAAGAGCAACTTTGCTCAGTTTTGACGTAGCTATTCCTCAGGAACCCACACCAGACACTAATAGTGAAAATACACGTGTTGCACATCAAGTTTAGAAATTATAATCAGTACCAATAGAGTGGAATATCCAATGACGTCAATCGCGTGCGTGATTGGCCGGACACCTGCCAGGCCTGGCCTAGACTACGCCACTGGGTCCTGGTGAGGCTGAAGTCGTCGAATATCTACTCTTGTCCGGTTTTTGCTCGATATTTCCTCACTAATTTATTTAACACGGTGGGGGAATGTTTGGTCCGAAAACACTTTCATGATAACCGGACACCGCCGAAGTGAACTGAAAAATGTTGACTCGAGCGGGATATGTCAGATTATTAAAAATTTCTGTTCATATATCTCTGAGGATGATTGTGAAATAGAATAGGTCGAAATGGAGTGGTCAGTATAGGGTTTTGCGCCTAGCGACGCTGAATGAGTGGATCCAATCTAAGCTAACAGTATGTTCAACTGTACTGTAAGTTGACTGACGAGTAATTTCATGGTCTTTCTTTAAAAGGTCCGATGACTCCGATGATGAATTAGACGATTATGACGTCGGCAATATCATGATTGTAACCCAGACTCCGCCTCCTGCCAATAAGAAACACGACAGGACTGGCAACTTTGTAACGCGGGCCAGGTTAACTGCAGAATTTGCGAAGATTATTAACGATGGATTGTATTACTATGAACAGGTAATCGTTGTAAAGAAACAAAAGGTGTTCATTCGTGTAACTTCGAACCGGATACTATTGCACTGAGATATTTTATGACTAGTTTTACGTGAGAATCGGCCAATTCACTGTTTGACCATGTAATATTAAAGGTTAGCGTTCTTAGAAGTCATAAAGAGAAAATCCGGCTGTAGCCGTGGTCTTGAGAACTTGCATGGAAACTGCTCGTTGTATCTGGAGGGAAATGTTTTCGTTTTCGCTCTTCGATGTTGCACTGAGCCCATGTGTCAATGTACCCATTCTTATCAAATTTATTTGGTCCACTGAATGATTCCTTCTTTTTATTTCCTTCTTTTTATTTAGGACTTGTGGGATGACAGTGATGATAGTTACCTGAGCAAAAAGGTAGTGTACGGCATGTTTTGGTTACTTATCCCGTGATATTTGGAATTTTAGGTTAGATGAACAGCAGAACCGAGCAAAAACACGAATTAAAGGCATATTTACTGTAAACAGCTATCATTGTTTCTCACGTTTCGTTGCGTCGCGCAACGAAATACTCCTATATGTACCTAAATATTTTCATTCCTTCTCTGATGATGTCGCGCGACGCAACAAAACATTAGAAACAATACAAGCTTTTTAAACATGCCTTTAATTCGTGTTTTTTGCTGGGCTCTGCTGTTCATCTTACGCATGAAATTTCCGCCCGTAACTTCAATCGCTGAATTTTAGGTTATTCCCGACAACCTGGTGTTGTACCTACCTTGAGCGAGCAGTTTAACCTTCAAATAACCTGCCCTTTCATGCCAGTTTAACGAATTCGGTGTTGAAGGTGAAGACAACAATAAGGTTTATAGTATGTAGTTGGAAAATCAGATTTGAACAATTTATGAACATGTTGATGTCATAGAAGTTTTTGCTACCATACACGCAGAATTTCTCCGTTGAAACGGCTATCGGTAATTTATCAAATGTTTATTTTGGTTTTCAGAAACCAGGTTCTAATACATTTGATTCAGTTAATCAGTACTCTTTCGATTAGATGAGATAGAAAAATTTAATTTCTCTTGGCACAGTTCGAGAATGTCTATTGTTGCTAACGCTGAAGAATATTTTGTGTCAGATTAAAGAAACGATTAAAGGCTTGTCGGAGGCATAACGCTATGAAAATCAGAAAAAGTGCCCGGGTCCGATATGGAATTCGAACCGAAACTTCATCATTGTTGAGATGCCAAAAAATAACCACGAAATTCCGTACAACTAGACGAAGTATTATCAAATAGATTGTTTATGAGACGGGTACTTGTCCAGAGCGAAATATAACTCAGTTTCTGGAATAGTAAATTATAACAGCGAATCCAGTTCGAGGTTGTGACTGCAAAAATGCTCAACATCTTGTTCACAGAATCTTTAAGGTGATTAAATTATGTTTCCATTACGTGAATAAGTGAATGAATTTTCATTTAAACATGGAATTCTAACTACTACAAAGTTGAGTTCCATGGAAGCCGCGTATTTACAGAATCAGTAAGTTAAAAATATGATACATTTATGAAATATGAAACGTCATACGGGCACTGTTGGCCATTGACGAGCGAGAAAAAATATGTCATAAATGTTGGTCAGAAAACTGTTGGTGTTCACCGCTTTGTAAAGAATGTTGTGTTCCAGTTCCATTGTAGCAACGATGGCAGTAAAAAATACCGCCTTTTTTGTCAATTCTCGTACCAGAAATTGAATAGTTAAATGTACGGTATGAGGTAAATCAAGTAGAGTCCAAGATATCTGTGGAGTAAGTGTAAGCCTTTACGGAGCCAGCAGCTAGAAAAGCAGAACGAAGAATTTTTTCTCTATTTCCCGCGATCAAAGTTCTTACCTTTTGTGATTAAAAACGCATATCTTGTACTGATGATGCCTACTCAAGAGCATAAACCTTTTCAGCGACTGCTGGCTTTGTTAAAACTTGCTGGAAATCTTGACATGTTTGATTTTGATATCAAATCTAAAACAGATTTTTTCTTTCTACACCACCGTTTGTAATTGGTTATGTCTTTTCCCGTTGTACACACGTAATTCAGATGTTTTGCTTCGTAGATTGAACTTTCATCTTCGTGGAAAAAGGTTGACGTAATTTCTCGAGATTACTTCGACAGTCTCCAGTTCGAAGGACGCCCGCGCTCCGTTAGTGGTTACACCACCATGGACATTGAAGAACTGCCCTTGGATGAAACTGGAAACGAATCCCATAAAATCAATCAGTTGTCGCCGAGTGCTCCTCCATTCCGACCACGAGCGATGACGGCACCGCTTGAACATCTTTCGAAGTCACTTCCAACAAGTGTACCATCCTCGCCATCACCCTCTAAACGTCCAAAAGGTTCACGTACTCCGAAATATCTTAAGGACAATAAAGTGGCCCCCAGGTTTTATCCTGCCATTAGTAAGGAACATTTACCCGACGATGGCCTGGTGAGTTGGACCGCAACGTTTACGGGCAAGTCGTTGGGGATGTTGCTAGGGAAGACATAAGAGGATGGGTTGGGAGGATTAATCACACCAAGTGGTGTCAAGCTTTGTATCCTAGTTCCAATTACGTACAGTACTCCAGTGTTTATCTAAAGTAAGTCGTCCAGAGATTCCGCTAGACCGCTATATGTCGGTTTTTACCGGTAAAAAATCATTTTGTACTGGGAAAATTTTACGTTGCAGGTTTCTTCTACCGGTAAATTTTGTTTTTGGCGATAAGATTTTACTTTGTACTTCAATATAGACTACAGTCGTACACTGCGGATCAAAACACGGCTGATCTAACTTTGACCCCAAATTAAACCTTTTCTACTTGTATTAATAACAGTCGACACATGCACTTTTTGGGGTAAAATGCTCGAATTAAAGAGTTTATGAACCAAACATTGCACTTGTGCTAACAATGAAAGTGTTGTGGAATCCTGTGACAGTTTTTACGTTGCATATGGCTCGTAAAGTGTGTCGATTGTACATGAGTCTGTATCGAAAAAGAAGGCTTACGCCGGTAAGAATACCGACTGACTATTGGGGCTAATAGAATCTCTTGTCATCATTGGCCCGGTGTTGTTTTTTCTTCTTTGTTTTTTTGTTGGGGTTTTTGTTTTTGGTTTGTTTTTTGGGGTTTTTTTGTTTTTTTCATCAATAGTAATTCTTTTTTATCCATTTGGCAAGTTCATTCCAATTTCACTCCTGAAACTACTGATATAAGTGCTTTTCCAGTATTTCTATTCAGCTATAGTTGAGGGTTTTTGTGAGTTCCTAAGAAATCAGCAATTTTACCATTGTTTCGGTGGAACGTTAGCAGTTCTAATACTAATACTAGTGTCCGTACTAAAGCGTTATATAAAGATAAACACCATTTAATGATAACTAACCCTCTCCTGATGGAATGTCTCCCCTTGACGAGTAAAATTGTCAAGCGTTAGAAGTCGGATGCGGACAGAACAGAATTGACATGTTTTGAGGTTCGTAGTATAAGTTGCGCATCAATGTTTTCACCTTTGATTTGTAGCTTAGTCGCAAAGCAAAAGCCATAAATTGAGGGGAAAAACGAGGATCAGTAATTTACAAACCAAATTGAGAATTTATAGTCGTTAAGGTAACTTGGAGAAGAGCATAACCAAGGGGCAATGGCAGCAATTGCTGTGTAATTGAATGTCTTTTTTCCTCCGTCAGATACCTTAATTTATTTTTTTTTAGAAAATCTTGTCTTTCTTGCAAAAGTTACGACGGGACAGGTATTTTCCGAGAATCGTGATGCTCAAAAAAAAAAAAAATCCCTGATGCGACGACTTGACGAGGACTATAAATTTACTTGCCTCTCACAGACGTTTTCCCCGATTCAGGATCAGGTCAAAGAAATCCATTTCCTAGGGTCCGTTCATACTAGCTAGTTACATCGATCTGAGATCGATTTAACGGAAAAGCGATCTGAGTGTGAACGCTTGAATGCGAACTGAGATCGATCCAAACAAATTCATTTCAAGTGTGAACGCCTTCACGAAGCGAACTGCGATCGATCTCAGCGGGAACGACCTCCTAAAATTACATTACTAAAGGCTTCACGGATGAATAGTCAAACAGTCACGATTGACTGGAGTTAAATGGCTTAGGAAAACAGTTCGGTGGTTTATTACAACCAGTAAATATGTCACTAAACCTTTCCAGTGGGCTTTCAAATAGCCCACTTTGAATTTCGTGATACCGAATTGCCTGAGGCGAATATGCTAACCAGTCAGATAATTTATTCTTTCTAGCCGAAAAAAAGGAAAACAAAATATAGTAAAAACCCACCTGTCGAGCAACACGTTGGTTGGATTATGGGGAGCAAATCTCATGTACCACCGAGGTAAGTGACCTAGAACGTAAAATTGGTCAGTAAGTTGTGATGTTGATTTGCCATCGGAGGTTTTCGAGCTGCTTAGTCTTAACTGAATTATTGGACCGAGTTCGATTTTGTGAATTGTTTATCATTTCAACTCCCAGTCGTACGTAATTGTATGATACAATACATACCAATTACGTAGATATACAGATTTTCAAAGTTCCAGTAGATTTTCAATGGGGATTTTGAATTGGTTGAATAATTTAAAATTTCGTATACGATTCTTCACATTTGCGTATGCAATTATGTTGTAAGAGCTCGATTCCTGCTTCCTGTTCACTCAATGTTGCGATTCATCTTGAAGACTCTTGCGAGCAAATGACGTACATCAAAATGAACGGTCGTGTGCGACTATCGTACCGTGTAGATCAACCTTTAGATCACCACTGAGGAAACATTTTTGTCACGGGTGCGAGACTGATGGGTGACCCCAGAGATGGGTGAACTTTGGTGTGCGGATATTGATCACATGTTCTTTGGGGGGGGGTTAGATTATTCGTATACTTTTATACGTAAAGTATATAATAAATAACCTTAATCCAATTTCCTGAACCATAATTGTAGGGTTGAGTAACTGAGTGCTTAATAACCCCTGTTATATAGCCTCTAAAACTTCTTGGGAATAGTGAAAAAAGCCTTTCTTAGATGTTGTTTTCCAGTGTAGAAAACATGTAGGTGTCATGTACACATTTCATTGCGTATGTATTTTCTTTTGTAGTAGTAGCTCAGCTGGAACATCACCTCAGATGCCCTCATTCTTAGGACCCAACACCGCTTCAACGTCTTCTGGAACGTTTGGGTCAGCGCCGATCTCTTTCCCACACTTTCAGCATCCCTCTCATGAACTTCTCAAAAAGAATGGCTTCACTCAACAGGTTTATCACAAATTCCGGCAAAAATGCTTAAAAGGTGTGTATTCTTGTGGCAAATATTAGTAAACCTTTGTGATATTAAACTCTTGGTCTATGGGTCTCCAGCTATGAAAGTGTAAGGGACGTTTCACCGTATTTTGCGTGAAAAATGACAACAGTTTCACCTTCATTATTTCTCAGTGGTTTAATTCTACAATATGCATGCAAAAGATATACTTTTGCAGAACTCCAGATCATGTTTTAGATGTCGAAACAAGATTTTTCACAATTCCAGCTGTCGAAGTGTAGTACCCCATCAAAATATCTCACACCATTGTGGATGTATTTCGGTAAAAGTTATCCAGATTAGTGCTTAAGTGCTAAACTACGACTCTATGAGTCATATTCTTTTTATTTATTTTGGTTGCTAAAAACCATACTATAGGCAATTCCAATCGTCAGTTTCCTGGCGATGAATTCACTAAACTTTTTGATTGTATTAGGAAAGGAAGCCGTTTTCGATTGAACCAGAAGTATAACTTCAGCCTACTTTTATGCAGCCACATATACCTCAAGAGTTGAGCTGAATTTCAGACTTAAGCTCCGTGTTGAATTTACAATATTTATTTCGTAATCAATAGCTTTACCTTTCATAATGGGACAAAGAAGATTATTAGTAGGGCTGTTGTGGTCCAGGTAAAATCCCTCCACGAACTTGAGTCACCCCTGTTTCGACCTGGGCAAATCTTTGGGGAATTCCGAACCTTGCAGAATTGGCATTCCTAAAATTGGTCTTATTTAATTTTAGAACGAACAAAGAACGGTGTAGGACAGTCACAGGAAATGAACACTTTATTCAGATTTTGGTCCTTCTTTTTAAGGTCACATTTGAACAGGTAAGAATCAGTCATTGTATAGTTGTCCTGGGTTTTGTTGATTTCCTCTGAATCAACTGTTTCTGCTGTTTCGTTGTTCCGATTCTTAGCTTGTCTTAAATCTGTAATTCACTCTTTCTTGCATTAATGTTTTTCCTTCTTTGCTTTCTGTTGTTTCCTTCATTTTTTTCTATTGCTGTAATTTGTTGTACATCTACCTTATGGAGGAAAGAGTAAAGAAGGGTCTGTGTATTTCCTTCGGAAGTGGAAAGGTGCAAGTTTGACCCTAAAAAGTTGTAGATAAATGTTTTTGCGAATGAAACATGCAGTCTGAAGAAAATATATTAACATGTTCCTGGGACAAAAAGACGTTTCAAATGGCTCCTGAGCTTCGTTCAATCTAATTTCACTTGCAAAAGATCACCTCGATTTTTGGTACAAAGTTTCGAAAAAATTTTGCAGTGAAGTGATGAAGAGCGAGTTGAACGGATAGGCGACGCAAGCATAAAGAAATATAAATTTTAGAATGAATCAAAACACAACCGACGTTTGTTCTTGTACAGATATTTTTTGCAGGTACATGTGGTGTTGTGTATTAACTAAAACAGACTGTATATATCACCAATTACCATGTCAAATACTATTTTACGACTTTTGTACGAATAATAAGAACATCGATCTCATAGTTTTAGACCTAAAAGTTATAAACATGTAAGATGGAAATCTTTGAATAATATGTCAAGGAAATTTTGTAACTTTGTGTGCACGAACCTGATGTATCTAAACAACAAGAGTTTTTCCCTAATTTTGATAAATGGCTTATTCTCGTGACAAATTTTGATCGGTATTAGAGCAAGAAACGTACTCCGATGAATAGTATCTTGTAAACTCAATATCTGAGCTACATGTATCAGACAAGAAGCAATTCACGATGATTCGTTTCGTCTTGTTTGATAGCTCAAATATTGAGTTTACAAGATGTTATTTATCGGAGTATGTTTCTTGCTCTACTTCTTTAAGTTGTCGTCTGAAAATGTTTTTAGGGTTTTTTTTTTTTCTGTTTTTTTGGAGGGGTTGTTTTTTTGGCTTGGTTTTGTTTTGTTTTTTCTATCGGTATTTTTCTCTTGGTATTTAAAATCTGAGGTATATCCAACTCTTTGGCGTAACAGAATCTTGTCCAACCGTATGAAGTGTCGAACAATATCCTCTTTCTCAATTCAAGTTCGCCCATTGAAGTTGACATTGCATAGACGAATAAGGCTCAGAAACTGGTCGTTAAAACAATTTGTAACTAAGCATGGAAAAAGGTATACAAACATTGTAGTTCCCGTTTTATATATTTTGAAGGCGATACAATGCTAGTTGAACTAGTCAGTGATGCACAACATTTAACCTGTTATAAGTTCAGTTTACACTATTCTTCGTCTAAAAGTAAGACGCGGTCGGTTTACATCCGCCAAATTTGACACATAAACCTGTGGCCCTTTGAAAATTTTTGGACAAATCTGATTGCAGTGCGAACCGAATATTTTGCGTTGACACATCCTCGGCGGCATCTTGACTCAAGTACGTGGGAGAACGTAGTAGTTTTTAAAACGAGTGATATAATAGTTGCAATACTTTCAGCAGTGGTTCAACCAAGGCAAACGCATTCTTATTGGTTTAATTTTATGACGTCTCACAAAAAAGCAAACCCTTTAGCGAAAAACTTAACCCGGCCCTAAACTACCTGAATAACAGCCTAAGAATGTGAGCGTCAGCCAAATTTGACACAAATTTTTAATCTTCCAAAATGTTTTGGACAAATCTTTTTATTTTTTAGATAATTGCATTACGAGTCGAGTATTTTGCATATACAGATTTTGTTGTCAGATAGATGAACATAATAGCTCTTAAAGTTTTATCTCGAATTAAGACATCCTTACTGATAAACCATTCGTTCTGTCGCAAGTATTTGTTTAAAAAAGTATCATTAGCAGTGCTGACATATTCTTGACAACGTCAATGATTCAAGTATGAGAGAGTGTTATCTTTTGAAAACAACAGACGTAAAAATGATTTCAGTAGTGCGAATGAACCGAGACAAAATGTAACCCAGTCCTCTTGTTAAAACGTGGTAAAGCTTTGTCTTGGTTAAACTAAATTCTTGCCGTAGATGCGATCGAGATGTTGCAATCATTAACTAAACGAAAAAATGCGCGGTAACTTGAAAACATCTTGCAGGCAGTTCCAGTACATATTAACTGTGAAAAACGCTAAAACAACACACTACTGAAACTTTGTCAACGTTTATTTTAAAGGATGTCACGAATCGCATCTTTCATTGTTGTTTTTGTTTATCATGCATTCGCATAAGAGGAACTTATTCGTACAACTCTTAATAACGTACACGTGAAACTTTTCACCAGTTTTTAGGGTTATTAAGATGTGGTATTTTTATTAAATTTTTATGAATCTACAATCACTGGGCAGATTTAAAAGAAAAGTTTTGTTACGAATGCTGTCACAAATAAACAAAACAAAATAAACATGGTGATACAGAGTTTTTAAATCTGCTAACAAATTACCAATACGTGAAGAAAATTTTCATTAGAGAGAACATTTGGCGTCATTGTGGTCATTTATGAGTCCAGTTTGGTAAAAGAGTAACTAGTAGCCATTATGAAAAGTCAACGTTGTCATTGCAGCATCTGGACATTCTTTTGAGCTTTGGAAAATTGTTTGAACTTTTCACATCATATTTCATTCCAACCTCTCCTCCCCATAAAAAATTAAAAAAAATATTTTCTAAGGATAAAACTTGATTCATCCACATTTCAAGAAAATTTATCAAGTCATCTTTATACTGTATAATATACTTGAACATTTTCTCGATTCTGACTGGCTGAGGGCAGTGCAACTTCGACGTAACGCAGTGCATAAAGAGGTAACAGTAATTTGCACTGAATTACCTTTTCTAAGGACTGAATTTCTTTTTCTTTTAATTATATTACTGTTTTCATTTTATATTATTAGTTGGTAATAGCGTGGTTTCCCGAGCAATTCGGAGAAACGCGTACTGGTGAGTTTTTCAAAAACCTCAAATAGCACTTGTCCTTGGGACTCGTCTTACATTGACAGTCTATCGAAAACTCACTCGTGCGTGTTCTTTCCACATTGCACTGGAAGTCAAACTATTACTATTAATGGGCACGAAACCTGCAGTATTTCAGCTATATTTTATTCCACAGTCATCCTCACTGTAGTGTGAAATGGTTAGTAGAGTTTTCTGTTTACGATCGCTGTGTACTGTAATCAAAATTTTCTCAACCCCTTTGGACGTCGTTAAAATTTCCAAACGCTTTGAGCGCTTGCTCGTTAACTCAATGGTACAGTGGAACTATGTGGATGATTTATAATTTACAACAAATCTACAGTTCAGACAGTTCTGTGAAACGAGCTTGCTAGTAAAACAGTAGTTATCGTCAGTGAATTCTCACTGTAGAACCTTCTTTGCTTTCTCCCATAGGAAAATGTACGCCGAATTCAGGAAATACGCCAACGAAGATGCGAAAGCAGGATACAGGTAGGTTTGTGCATCATTTCTCTAGGTATCAGGAGTAAGTTCAGGTCGTCATACTGAATTCTTTCATCTGTCACATGTTCAGCCTCCTGGATTTACTCCCAAAATGCTTTTTTAAAATTTTTATTGTGCTTTATTTAACTTTGTCTTGGTTACAATACGTTGTTTAGTCAAGTTACAAGGCTAGTAAAGCTGCAACAGTTCAAACCATTTGACCTCTTTTAATTAAATGCCTATTTCCGACCACGTAAGTTGCCCATTTCGGATCGCGTGATGTCTTGATTTATTATGATGTGAATCAGACTGTCATTAAATTTCAAAGAAACACTTCTCTCGAGTGACATCATTTGACCTGAAATGGGCAAACTAACGTCGAAGCTAAAGTGAGCTGTTACTATGGATCCATTACTACATGAGACAGATTCGAGAAGACGAAGATTTCAAGTGTATTAGAATGGAACGAAGTGAAACATTCAACGTTTTATGTAAACTACAATGCAGACCGTCTAAAATTAGATTGGTGTGAAAAAGTAGGGATTATGTAGAATTACGGCACAAAGGTTAAAGACAGCTTATATAATTATTATGTAACTTTTTTTATCCTAAGTAAAAATAAAAAAAAGTCAAAATCCGTTATGATTATCCTAAGGCCGTCTTCGTTATACATACGTCACTCAGAGTAGTTTCTCGTACTCTGGACGATTTGAATTAAGAACGGCAAAAGCTGTTCGTTGAGTCTTCAGCGATTCAAAGAGTCTTTAGAAATTTGGAAGCTGTTTGGAGGTCCATAAACAAACATCAGGTGTCAAGGACGAAATCAGTGATCCGTTTCTTTTAAACGTTAAAATTTGGATTGCTTTTGGCATATGTGCATTGTGTAAGATGCTACGATTTGTTTGACGTCTTCCCAACAGTTTGAATAAATCTTCTTTTATCAATGGCCTTTCGTTTATATCGTTGTAAGGCTTATTCTACATGATACGACTGTTCGTATAAGATTGTACATTCTGATGTATATGATTTAGTTGCAGCAGTGTTTATGACGTATTGCAATGTTCGCGAGCTAAAAGTGAACATATAAATTGTGCTCTTTTGAGATAAGGCTGGAACAACCTGTGCAGTCGCGCTTGTGGTGCGCAGTGCCGTACTATGTTGGGGGGCAGTGGGGCGCTTGCCTTGGGGGCAAAATTGTATAGAGTGACATTTTCAGGGACAAAAACTTGACCTTTTTGGTTTTTCTTTCTAAATTCAAAATATTTTGCAAAGCTGAACAAAATGTCAAACCAGTGTCTCGATTTTTCATCATTAATTGCTGACTTTGCAGCTGTTAAAGCTCAGAACAAGATTTTCAATTTTCAATTATATTTTAAGTTGTAAAAAACAGCAAGTACCGTAAACTATTATTTCTGCAGAAGCACTTTGTTTAGTTGTGTGATATAAGGAGCTTGGTGTGCGTTAGAGAGGAGCAAGGGGCGTCTACAACACAATTTGCCGCAGGCGAATTACCGCCTGGTACGGCGCTAGTCGCGCGATCAATGGAAACTAATTGACAGCGGCATTGTTGGCGCGACTAAACCAAAATGACTGCGAGATGAGGATGAGTTGTTGCAATAGCAACGATAATTAATGAACATAAGGAAACTGAGAGAAAGAAGAAAACCAAACCAAAGAACAAAATGATGGCGGGTTAGTCAGATCAGCTAACAAATTTCGAACCGGACGATGTACACAATTCGGTTGAAGAACAGCGAGGATATCAAGAACTGTTTTATCTTTACTTTCGAGTGACTCCACGAAGTTTTGATGTGTTATTGCGACTGCACGGTCCTTCGTTGAGAAGAAAAGGTCCATGCTTTAAGTTTCATTCATTTGTTTCTAAACAAGTTAATTGAAGCATCCCCAAAACATGACATTATTCTGTAAGTAGTGAGAAGGAACGCTCTCTTGCAAGCAAACTTCCCTTCCGTAAACGGTCTGCCATTTAGAACAGTCGATGCCATCTTAATATTTTCGGTTCCCCACGTGTACCCTGATGACCCTCACTAAATTATGAGATTTTTTTAAATTTTCAATTCTAAGTAGAGTCGACCGAGCTTGCAAACCTAGCGTAGTGATTAGTCCCATTAAGACCGATTGGGTGAGAGTGGGTTCGAATCCGTGGCAAAATCGCATTCTTTTTCCATTTATTTTATTTTGTTTACTCGATCAAAGTGTTTTGTTTTTGTTTTTGTTTTTGTTTTGGGTTTGGTTTTTTTTAATATACAGTGTTTTATTTTCTTCGAGCTTTCGTATAATCAAAATGTTAAAATTAATGTAATTAAACTACTAGTGGTCAAGTTAGGGTATAAGCGAGGCAGGAAACCCACTACTGGGATAGTTAGATTTCGGTTTCGGTTGGGTAAGGTGACCCAGACAATTCGTCGTTGAATTTAAAGTCAAGGAAAGAAAATAGATAAAAAAAATTTTGAGCGTGTTTCTGGTTGATGCAACTTAACAGAGTTAGGGTGCTAAGGATACACTTAGGGATGGCAAGAACATCAAGATGGCATCGACCGTTAACGAAAGGGAAAATTGCGATGACGACTGCCCAATGTGTTTCAACCTATAATCGCATATGTGAGGGTGAAGAATCGTTTGCCACAGTCGTATCATGTGAATGAGGTTTTTAAAACAGTTTTACCTTCCTTGGAGGCTTGGTTGTATCCATTGGTGCTAAGTTGTCATTCACGTTGTTAGGTATGGCCTGGAGTGTCTGTTCAGATTTTACAGTTACGGCCTAGAAAAGAAATTCCGTCCAGAACTATTCCAGGATTTCCAAGAAGAAACACTAGCAGACCACAACTCTGGTGAGCGAACAGTAACCTCTGCAGCATAAGCTTGCCCAATGCCAATATTGAACGTGTTTACGTACAGTTTCTTGAATAATAATATACATGTGAAAAGTTTCTTGATACTGTGCGAGAACAGTGCAGGTTCTTAGCAACACACTACGGAAAAAACGTAACAGTAACTTTCACTGTGTCACCTTACTTTGGCAATGTGTTGTATTTTTTCCTGTCTATATACTATTGATTAGTAATAGCATGGTTTCTAATACAATTTAGAAACGTCACTTGTGCTTGTTTTTTCAGTATTGTATAAGACACCATGCTCTTACCTGTGTTAAAGTAAGAGTGCTAGTTGAATCTTCGAAAACTGTAAATTAGATTGTACGTAACGGTGATTAGCTACCACGCTAAAACGTCCCTATTGCTGTGGCAATCTGTAAACCACTTTTTTCAGTGCTGTTTGTCATAGTAATTTTTTTTTCGACCTACCGTAATGGGGTTGGTGGTTAATTCCTTCATTGTATATTATTTGTTTTGCAGGTTTTTTGTATGGGCTTGAGAAATTTTGGGCATTTTTAAAGTATTACAAGGTAAGTGTAAGCACCATCTGATTGTGAAACGTGATTGTCCATAACAAATTGCAGATTAAAAACCTTAAAACCATATACCTCATGACACAAGAACATTACGGAAACTTTGAAAAATCCGAAGTATAAGCCCAAAACAGGCCTGATTTAGTGCTTGAACTTACAGCTTTCAATATGTGGGATGCCGTGTAAGTTAGACTGTTAAAGATTTTTTTGTACTGTTGTACCAAGCTGTTGTTAAATGTATTTCTCTTGTTCTCCTGCAACCATTGTATATTGTAACTGAAGGTTAGAGTGATTCTCGCATGCCCTTGAAAGGGTTAAAGGTTGCAAGGAAGTTTTGGGATCTGCTAGGTCAAGTACTCAGAGTACTATGGGAATAGTTAATGAAAAATTCTGATTCAATGTTATCGACAAACGGATTTGATTCATTATGTCTTGTAAGGCTTTAATCAGTGAGAAGACAAGCCAGAGATTTGTGTTTTGTAACTAGTTCCAGCAATTGTTATTTGTTAAGTCTCCATCGATATTTTCCTTGGTTTTAGGGCAATGCAAAACCAGAAATTAATGCTGAGCTACAGCAGAGGCTAGAACGCTACAAGACTATCGACGATTTCAGAAGTGATGTAAGTTTCCTGTTTGATTATCCTGTTTGATTATCCTGTTTGATTATCCTGTTTGAAGTGCTTTGTTGTGTGAATGAAGGTGTAATGTGCTTAACCCTTTAACGCCCGATGTCGGATGTATCAGATACCTAAGAACAAAAGAAGCGCTGAGAGAACAAAAAAAAAACAAGGACAAAACAAAGAACAAAAGAAAAAAAAATGTTAGACATTAAAGAGTTAACCATCATTTGTTGTGAATAGTTATCATGTAGTGACCAAGACCCAACCAATTACATCAAAAATTGCATTAAAAATTCAGAAGCCAAGACCAAGGAACTTCCACATCACAGCGGAGATTTTCAAATCATCCAAGGTCAAGGAAGATTTTACATGATGGCCAACTTCCCTCACAATTTTCTCTAAAATACGAAAAAGTTAGGTTACATACTCTTAAATGGTGATTTTCCTCCAAATACGAAACATATCGACTTGTATAAGGAAAACTCATTTACACTGATTGTCTTACTGCTGCTCGATATTTCGAAATGCAGAGATTAAAGTGCCTATGTCGTAGTAGGGCATTATTTAGACCCTTCTGAAAAAATTTGTACTAACTACTCAGTCGAAAATTTCATATTCATAGACCTTTTTGCTGTTAAAGTTGGCTATTTTGGCCTCCGACCACGTGACAAAAAATGGATCTAGTTGCCCGAAGTGACGTCAATTCAGGGACACGCTAGAACTGTTCAAAGAGATTTTCATAAGGAATACGAGCCAAACTGGAGAATGTGTCGTAATTTTTCACGGCATTATTGTTCGGATTCGGTTGAGAGTATACCGTCTTATAATTCGCAATTTCTTTTAGCTCCTCCAACCCAGATGACAGCCACAATCACTCAGATATGAACTTTATTCGCGGATACGTGATGGAGGTCGAAGACGACGCAAACATGTCTTCCACAGACGCTTTCATACATGAAGATGAATGGTTTCTCAGGACATACCAAGATAAGCCAATGGCCAATCTAAATCGGATTGCGAAGTAAAATGAGCAAAGACGACCCGAAGAAAATAAATTACCAATAGTACAATTTCGCTTAGCAAGACGCGATAAGGTGGGAAGTTGGTAAGTTTAACATCATGTATAATTGTTTATTGCTGTTAACCGGCTATTAGAGTATTTTCAAAATCTGTATACTGTAGATGGGTTTATGAATCGGTCTTACGCTGACAGGTGTAAGTGTGGTAATTGCAGCACAGAACTATTCCGGAATGCAGAGTGTCGGTGTTGCATGGAGATTGATGCTTGCGTTCGGGCAATCGACAGCGATCAAGTTCTCCTCGAGGTCGAATCTGACCCAACAAACTCCATCACATTTACAAACCGACTGTTATCCCCGGTTTATCGGTATTAATGATATAAATGTTGTCATTCTTTGCATTCTGTTCTTTTGTCTAAGAGTATGGTTACTGCGTCTCGCTGGATGTAAATACTGTAAGATTGACAAAATGAATTTATTTCCTGCGCTGGATGTGGCCAGGATTTTAAGTGGACTATCTGGTTGTAAAAGAGGTAAGCGAAGCTAGAATGACCAGGTTTATATCTTTAATACCAACAAACAGGCGGTAACAGTTGGTTTGTTCGACCTCGGGGAGAACTTGGTCGTTGTTGACTGCTTCAATACAAGCATCGATCTTCATGCAACACCGACACTCTTTGCATTCCGAAGCAGTTCTGTGCTGCAATTACCACACCTACACCTGTCAGCGTAAGACTGAATTAAACGCATAAACCCATCTACAGTATACAGATTTTGAAAATACTCTAATAGCCGGTTAACAGCAATAAACAATTATACATGATGTTAAACTTACCAACTTCCCACCTTATCGCGTCTTACTAAGCGAAATTGTACTATTGGTAATTTATTTTCTTCGGGTCGTCTTTGCTCATTTTACTTCGCAATCCGATTTAGATTGGTCATTGGCTTATCTTGGTATGCCCTGACAAACCATTCATCGTCATGTATATGAAAGCGTCTGTGGAAGACATGTTTGCGTCGTCTTCGACCTCCATCATGTATCCGCGAATAAAGTTCATATCTGAGTGATTGTGGCTGTCATCTGGGTTGGAGGAGCTAAAAGAAATTGTGAATTATAAGACGGTGTACTCTCAACCGAATCCGAACAATAATGCCGTGAAAAATTACGACATATTCTCCAGTTTGGTTCGTATTCCTTATGAAAATCTCTTTGAACAGTTTTAGCGTGTCCCTGGATTGACGGGCAACTAGATCCAATTTTTTTGTCACGCGGTCAGAGGCCAAAATAGCCAACTTTAACAGCAAAAAGGTCCATGAAAATGAAATTTCGAACTGAGTAGATATTGTTATGAAAATCAAAGCCCAGACAATGATTTTAAATAAGGCCATGAAGAAGGACACACTGAAGACGATGTGGCTAAAAAATTTTCTTGAACTAACGTTTCGTCGCAGCACGCAACATCATCAGAGTATGAATTATTACAATGATTCTCGACCTGTGTATTAAGCTATTTACAAAATTAGAACTGACAGATAGGAGGCGTGGAAAAAAGAAGAAACACAAGAAAGTCTCCAGGTACGCGGTGACGCGAAAATAACAGGAAGTTAATAGTCAATTAAATAAAGTTAAAGAAACGGATCTTATGTTTGAGTTAAGAGACGGATTAAATTTGCTAATAAGTAGGCTTTCTTTATATAAAAGTTCAAAAGTAGAAGGGGAAGAAGATAAAACAGAAAAATCGTTAGGAGAAGTGGGATGGCCAGTGCTTTTGTGATGGGCTAGGACACTAAATAAAATACTGACAGAAAGTGATTTACCAGTGTAAGCCGAAATCCCCATATGTTCAGAAATCCGCGTATGTAGGTGGCGAGAGGTTTCACTGATATACAATGACCGACAGCATTGACGCTTGTATTGATAAATTACGCGTGATGTTAAACTTAAAAGAATACGGTCTTGATCACCAGAATTACGTAATAAAACATCCCTCTTTTCTTTTAAGAATAGTTTAAAGAAATCATTTTTAGAAAGATATAAAAATATTGATCATTTTAATATTTAGTAATTTATATTCATGTATTTATTAAGTTTTTTAAAATTTTTATAATTTTATAAAAGTGTAGTTTGAGGGTCGTTAGTTTTTCAGTTCGTAAAAACTGTTATTTGTTACCCTCGTAAAATAAAGTTGATGATGATGAAAGCGAAAGAAAGATGACCAACGTCGTATAGGTTGAAAAACAAAACGAATTTTAATATGTGGGTAGGCGGAAGAAAATAGTTTGATTTGTTTACGAATTTGGATTGAGTGTAAACCGGTATAGATATTATAAATCTTCTCAGAAGGGTCTAAATAATCCAAATATGTTGAATCCCCAACCATGACATAGGCACTTTAAAAAGGCAATTTCTAGTGATTAAACTAGTTGTTCTCAACCAAATTTTCTCGCGACCCCAGTGATGAATTTACTCCACTCGGCGAGTCACAAGGGAGGGTCTGAAAAGAACTGTCGACACCAGACATTCGTGAACTAGGTAAGTCAGAGGCAAGACAAGAATAGATGGGTGCAAATTACGGCACCAAGCAAAGGCTTCTAGGTCGCAGAAAAATATGAAAATGATGACGGTGAGGCATTCCTTTTACTACAAGAGGACTTCAGTCACTTGGATACCACAGCAGTAAAGACGCGTACTCGGCTTATGTAAACATTTGCCAGTGAGATAGCAAATTTTTGTGGTCGGAAGATACCATATGGAATGGAACGACTTTCATGTTATAAGACTTTGATGCCGTTTAAGTTCCTGAATGTCCTGACTATAAGTTGCGTGCCATTAAGATTCTTTTGTCGCTGTTATTGATCTGATCTCCCTAATTATACTAGAACTCGTGAAAGAGGCGCATTAATTCCCAGTTACGGCGCTCTCCTGTGAGTAGAAACTGCTTGTGACCCCACTACGTACTGTGTGATCCCAGCGACCCTAGTCAGTCCTTGCGATCCCATTTGGAGTCGCTGACCCCCACTTTGAGAACCCGTGGTTTAAACTATTCAAAAATAAATGTTATGATAACCAGCAAAGCTGTACAAATCACTGCTAACATATTTGCATGTCTTTTATTCATGTTCTTGATTTTGATTGGTTTGTATGCTTGATTTCTTGTTTAGTTGTTTGTTTACATGTTTCCTGGTGTACACAAGTTTGTTTTTTATTTGTGTTTTTATTTACAGCCGTTGAACCGTATCGCAGACGAGAACGAGGTCAATGGCAAAGCAACAAAGAAAGAAGAAACTGTCAAAGAAACGTCGAGGAAAGGCGAAAGCAGCAAGACAGCGAATGGCGCCTCAAAACACAAACAAACAAAAGATGATGGAAATGGTGCTAAAGATAAAGAAAATGACAAAATTAGAGACAAGGGAGCAAAGCAGAAACAACCTTCGTCGGCAAAAGCAAAGCATGAGTCCACTGAAAAGGAGAATCAAGGTGCTGTAAAAGGTGAACGACGCATGTCAAAAGACAAGCAAGGAACAGAAAAAGACCAACTTGGATCAATAGTGACACAACATGATGGTAAGAACCGACGAGGGCAAGGAAAAGACATTCATGGACCATCAATGGACAGTCACGGAGTTGGAAAGGAGCATCGTGGCCGGACTGATCACCATGATAGGGCAGCAAACAACTCCCGCGGACCTGGAAAAGACCACCATGGATCAGGGAAAGGTCATGGCGGACCTGAGAAGGACCGTCCAGAACATGACGTAGTTAATGAAGGACCAGGAAAAGATTACCAAACTTCAGGAAACGACCTTCGTGGACCACGGAAAGCCCATCGTGTACAGGATAAGGACCACCGTGAATCAGGACAAGATAGTGAACCAGGAAAGGGCCATCATGAACTACGGAAAGACGACCATGAAATAGGAATGGATCGTCGTGGGCCATCAAAGGACGATCATAAACCAGTAAAAGAGCAGCACGGACTGGCTAAGGACCATCACCATGGATCGACGAAGAACCGTCATGGTTCGGGAAAGGATTCCCAAAGTGCATTTAAAGATAACTCGAGAACGTCGAAAGAGGTCCGGCAATCTGCAAAAGATCATCGCTGGTCGGCAAACGATAAGTCGACGAAAGATCATGGTGGAGGAAAAGAACAGCGTGGATTGGCGAAAGGCCAACTTGATTCAACAAAGACTCGTAACCATCCATCCAGTGCAACCCAGGAGCCTACAAAAAAGCATCACGGATCAGCAAAGGTCTCTGACCCTTCGAAGAGCCACCATGGTTCTGTAAAAGATTCTCAAGGGCTTGACAAAAGCCACCATGGTTCTGCAAAAGGTCACTATAGGCAGGCGAAGGATCGTCACTGGTCAGGTAAGAAACAAAGTGGTCCTTCAAAGACCCATGCTGGTCCTGGGAAAGAACATGAGCCTCATAATATTACAACAGAGCAACGCGGAGCCGAGGAAAAATCTATTCACGAAGAAACAGGAACCCATACTCGAGAAACGAAAGACAAAAAGTCACAGGAGGATAATAACGACGAAATTATAAAGAAGAAACAGGCAAAAGTTGAAACGGACGAATTGACGATCGGAAATGTGGAACAACTTGAGCCGGGCTCATCGTCTGAGAGGCAACCTAGCGGTGGAGAAAACAAGGAAAATGTGTCCAAAACATCCACCGAAAGTAAAAAACATGTTGGAAGTACAGAGAACGAGAAAACTGAAGGACCAACCGAAAGATTGAAAAGTTAGGCTGAGCACGATGCCGATTGTTTGAAACATCTTTTAAGGGAATCTCTGCCAAGGAACGGAAGTTCTGACATGTTCTCTAAAGAAGCAAACCGTTCTATTGTAGTGGTGATAAAGTAAGTCCAGGTTACGTTTCCACTTTACGAACGTCGATGTTTCCTTATTTGATTCCACGAACTCCCAACGTTGTCTTTTGATTGCGTCGGTTAGCCACCAAAATGCCTCTGACCGACGTTCTAAATTTGGGCCCGGATTCTTAATTGCCGGTGGAACGTAAAGTTCCTTTGCTTAGATTATCGTAAATTAAACAGACCTATTGTTCAAATTGTCAAAATTGATCACTTCGACCAGAGAAACATTTTAAACTCTGCCAATGACACAAGAAAGTAAGCGATCACCGACCTTATCTATTTTTCAAATACTTTTAAACTTAACCTAATTCTAGTCATTATTGCTATTGTATTAATGTCAGATAGTATCTGTATGCCATTCTGAAATGTTGACAAGCGGTGTAAACGTATATAGATTTTATTAGCTATTATTTATATGAACTTTGTCACATTAAAAAAAGAACATAGAAATCCGCAAGGAGAGTGCCTATTGGACATGTATACTATCCCGACCCGGATTGGATTTTTTCAATTTTGTGCTGTTTAGGTGGGCCGTCATTTGGTGAAACACATCTCGACAAGTTAACTAAAACAAGCTATTGAAATATATACAGTAAGACGTTTTATTGGATGGATAACAGCAAAGCCAGCAAAAAGCACACAGTATGGACATATATTTGAAAAGTGTTTATTTCTAACGTTTCGTTGCACTACGCCACGTAGGAGAATGAATAAATGTTTACGGATATTATTAGATTGCAGCTGTTAGTGTCACATGATAACTACAGGATGCTAGTGTATGAGAGGAAGCACGTTTTATTTATTCAGTATATCGTAACTAAACATGCAGTGTAACATGTCTTTCATATAGAACTACTGTATTCTGTGTGTGATAAACACGGATGTATCTTTAAACTAAAAAGGATGATGTGAAAATTAAAGTTTTCGCTTTGCCCATTATATTTGGTCTGGTGAGTCTCTTGAGGATTCTAGTGGGTAAGGAAAGTGCATGTATTGAATGCAAGGCGAAAGACTGATAACCATTCTTTGGTCTGTTACAAAATACCAGCTGCACGTGGAGTTAACTCGTAACCAAGTGTTGTTCATCGTTATGGCTGGATTACGGTGAGTTCGTTTGTAGAAGTTGGAGGTGTAGGAAACAGGCTTTGGTCGATACATTTGGGGAAACGGTAGCGCACGTAAAATATTAAAGGAAAGCTCGCGTTAAAATAGTTAATCATTGGACGGCAAATATAGTGTTGTGACAGCGAAACCTGGGTTCACGCTGTCAGGTGGAACAACTTGATGGGGGAAAAGTCCCTTCTTTCTATATGCAACCTTCGTAGTGAAGTGGCCACACCGCGGAGTTTAGGCCCTGGGCAAATGTGAAAACGTTGCACAAACATTTGCGATTTTCGATGTTACCTCAAATGTTCCTCCGTTTGCCGCATGGGCTTACTAGCAGTAGGAGTAAAATAATCGGTTTGTCTGTCATTCTGTCCAACACGCTGGGGTCTGGGTACCAGGCACACGGGATATGTCCTCCGTTAGCACTTGTTTATATCATGAAATGACCTTTGTTTCAAGCTGTTCTCAAAATCCTTTATTGTGTAATCTTCGTTACCATGTTACACTTACAAAGAACAGTTCATTCTTCCCGTTATCTTAATTCAGGTAGCGATTACAGAGTTAAGGAATAGCCACGCTATTCTGTATGTGGAATAAACAGCCAACTCTTTATTCGTTTACTTATGCTAATATCTTATTTAATAACTTGCCTGTTTCGTTTGCTGTGCATGTTTTTACCATCGAATGTCGCAGTGACGGTAAATCCGAACCACTTCATTAGCAGTATATTCTTTTTCGATAAAAAATGTTACATTTTTTTTTATAAAATCGTCTTATCTTCTCCTTGTTTCAGCTAGGGAATGCAGGTTTGGAACGTTTTCGGGGCTATTTGAAACTTTTCAGAAGTGGCGGTCTCTCCGCGACCTCACATTCGCTTGGGAAAAACTTTGACTCCGACCGTTCTTTTCAGAAATTCTTGTTGCACCCCTGCTTTCGAGACAAACTGACC
The DNA here is from genome assembly GCA_030142905.1 of Heliopora coerulea. Taxonomy (NCBI): domain Eukaryota; kingdom Metazoa; phylum Cnidaria; class Anthozoa; order Scleralcyonacea; family Helioporidae; genus Heliopora; species Heliopora coerulea. The sequence continues at coordinate 475,489 of JASJOG010000208.1, forward strand.
AAACTGGCTACAGTCAGTTAATTCAAACGGCTCCTTTGTTACAGCGAGTCAGTCACTTTTCGACACTTCTGTTTGCTCCTCGCAACTATTTGATTAAATAATATGTAAATTATATTTGCGCAACATTGAGATTGTTTGTAGCTAGCTGTTTTTACACCTTTAGCTGTTTCTTACCAGAAAATATACTATCATTAACGCCCACCTCAAACTCATTAACGCAAAAATACATTCATTTTAATCAATCGACATTCGTTAGCATAGATACGCAACCATTTGCATCGACGGGCATTACATAGCGCCAACAGACGACCATTAACACCATTCCACTGTCCATTAGGGATTATAAAATATCAATTAGGCAAGATATTTCTCTTGCGCATTTGAAAGTTATTTTCCCTAATGTACAGTAGAATGATGTTAATGGTCGTCTGTCGGCGCTATAGAATGGCCCTTCGATGCAAATGGTTGCGTATCTACGCTAGTGAATGTCGGTTGAATAAAATAAATGTATTTTTGCGTTAATGAGTTTGATGTTGGCGTTAATGATAGTATATTTTCTGGTAATGAACAGCAAAAGGTGTAGTTGCTTAAAATTGTGGAAAAACAAATACCCAAGAGAAGGACGCAAAACAGCGGATGGTACAAGATATTCTGATCTGGGGTTCTCCAATTAGAGCACGCCAAGATGAATATCTCCTGTTTCGGCATATGTTAATCTTTATTACTCCACGTCAATGTTTATGGCTAAATCAATGGTCACGAGTGTGATAAATGATCTAACATCGCGAGTAAAGTTTAAAGTTGCCGTTCAAATTTCACAAGCAATATTAAATCCTTTATCACGACTTAGGCCGTTTCACACGTTGCACAATCGTCGTATTTAATTCAGACGAATTTAATTCATATTACAGCCGTTTCATACGTCGCACAGTTGTCGCGTTTAATTCAGATGGATTTAATTCACATTAGCTTCGTCGATTAGTTGACGTAAAAGTTCGTTTCATACGACGAATTTAATCATTTTTCAAACCTTCATAACAGCAATCAATGCTCATGACAAAGAACATAACATTTGGCCATGGGCTAAAAAGAACGTATATTATCATAATTTATGCATTCAAGTCGATACGACCATACGACGTCGTCTGAAACCAACTCGCATTTCAGACGTTATATCAGTCCGATCATGACGGACAAAACGGCCCTGAGCAATTTAAGTCTTCAGACGAATATAATTCGTCGAATATAATTTGCATGGCCATCGCATTTAATCGACTGAATTAAATTTGTCTGAATTAAATGTGACGATTGTGCGACGTATGAAGCGGCTACTGTATATTGGCTTCACTGATCTCAAAAATAGGACTGGATCGAGCAACCATTGTTCAAAAAGTGAAGCTGGAAGTCAGCTGTGGCGGCCATATTGGAGTGACCACTTTTCAAGGTGCGCTGTATATTTTGTATAGGTTACATCGAAGAAATTGGAGGAGAACTTTCAACGTGTGTAGGTTCTTGGCGTATAATTGTCAAATTTTAAATGAAAACATGCCAAGGAGAGACAACATCCTTTAAAATTGCCCGATCTCCTATAAAATTACTGATTTTCCCGTGGTAAATAATCGACTATTGAGCAACGGGTGATCGTATTGGTGGCGTGTACTGCACTTCGAGATCTACTGCATAGTCTACATACTGTGGAGGCCAAAGATTTTTCCTTTTACAGTGCCAGGTTTTATGGATGGAAAAGACCGTGGTTGTTTAGCGTTCCCAAACCACAAAATTTTAATAGATTCGAGGTTTCATGGGCCACATCTAGACAGCAAGCTGCCAGTTGAAGATTCCTGGGCTGTACTATGACATGTAATTTGTTAAACTGATCTCCAGTATCCTAAAGCAAGTTATTAAGAGTTTTACCACAATTCACAGGTGGCTGTTTCAGTTATGCTTGCTTCAAATTACATTACAAGAGCTGAGCCCCTACCTGGACCACAAGTGCTTAACTTATACTAGACAACATCCACATCGCCAGTTCCCTGACAACATCATACCTGGTTCTGGAGCGCAATCCCCAGTTTTCTGCTGCTTTTATAAAATTTGAGAATACTGTTGCAGCTTTATTGTCAGCATTGCAGGGTAAATACACAGGTGTGAAGCCATCCTCACACTTGTGAACAACAAAACGCCATTTGACAAGTTTATGATTGCCATTAAAATGCCAGAGTCCAAGTGGCCTCGTTACATTGTATACACGTCATTTAATTGCCGTGCACCATCGAGTAGCCACTCCCTGGGGATCAACTTGTGAAAGAACTTCTCTCACATGATGTCTGGTGACAAATTTACCCCATGAGCCAAGGTATCCCATCAACATTTTTGATCCACATTTTGGATTTATTCTTTTAGTTGCTCTCACTATGTCATCTAACCTATTATCTTATATTTCTGTGTAAAGGGAATGCACTGAAAGACCGTATTCTTGCATTTGCCATTCCACAGTCCATGAACTCACATGAAGTAGCTCTGAAACTGAACAAATGCTAAACCTGGCTTTTAGAAGCATCACGAGCTGTTCCTTGCTAACTGCATACTTTGGTCTACCTGGTTATCCAGTGAAAACAGCATTTTCTCCAATGTTCATCCCCGAGCACTCTAAAATTGGCCATGCACTGCTCAACAAATTGAATATTTCTTCTGGTATTCTTGTCAAGGAGTCTAAGACAATGACAAGCTTCTGAATTTTTTGAAGCTCTTCTGCTATGTTGCAATTATCAGGACTATAAACGCTAGAAACAATCTCCCTCAATTTGGATGATATTACATCTTTCAACTTGGCAGTGAAATCTGTCGCCATATGTTTGTTTGTCCTTCTACCCTGCTCAACGTACCAGCTACTCACACGAACATGAAATTTTGCTAGGTGATGATAATAGTACAACACTGCATAATCATGCCACAGTGCATGATAATATCAAAACATTGGAAAATAATTCTGAAACAGTGTCTAATAATAACAAATCGGTACAAATAATGAAACATTGCACAATGATAAAGAAACAGTATGCACCAATACTAACCAATGCTTTATAATAAAGAAACAGTGCATAATAATAACAAAGCAGTGTATAATAACAACAAAGAAATGCAAATTAATAATTGGACATGGCATGATCATGAGGAACTTGGGAATAATAATAACGAAAAACTGTAAAATAATGAACCGGTGGATAATAACGAAACATAATTTTGACGGTAATGACACTCATACTTACCAGTGAAATGTTCGTGAAAACTTTCTTTTTAACCTGGATTCTTGATTGTCCGGCCCCTCACTATCACTTCGGGATGTGTTGTTGTTTCCTTTCACATTTTTTTATTCGTTTACTACAGCCAAAAGCACAGCACTGCGTACCGAGTTTCCCCATTTTCATAATAGCCTTACAACAACGTTACCGAGAAAGTGGTCACTCCAATATGGCGCAAATTGAATTTCGCAGGTTTCATTTTCTACCGCACTCCAACCCCTGGGTTGCTCGATCCACCCCTATTTTTTAGATCAGTGATTGGCTTGGATACCTCTTTTAAATGAGCCAACAGTCAAAGCCTTTCTCACAGTACCAGTAGTGTCACTGTGTAAGGACAGGTATGACAAGGTGGTAATGCACGATAATACGGAGCTTAAGCAACAACCTTTCTTGATTCACTAACGCCTTTTCTTTCAATAGAATTTTTCATGCAAAACAAAGAAAATGACTAATTTCAAATCCCAAGGATGCCATGGAACATGTAAAACACCATATTTATTCTATACAGACGTCCTTGACAGTGTTTTCACGATCTGAAGACGACGTATATTCCTACAAAGTCAACATTTGTCAATTAAACCTTGGTTTACACGAGCGACATAAGCATAAGGGCAACATCAATACGAAAACAAAGGATGATATCTCCTCTGGGACTTGCGAAGATAAAACAACAAGAATTTTTCTTTCTTTCGTCTTTGTTTGGCACTTAGCTTATGCTTGGACTATGATCTTTTGCTTATGATTACGACGATAGTTACGTCGCAGGCTTGACTTCATTCCTTTGTTTTGCCTTTTGTTTTGTCCTTATACTTAAAGCCTGGTTCACACGTGAACATAAGCATAAGCATAAGAACAAAACAAACGGCAAAACAAAAGAATGAAGTCAAGGCTGCGATATAAGGAACGTAATCATAAGCATAAGTTCATAGTCAAAGCATAAGCCAAGAGAGCCGAACAAAAGACAAAACAAAGAAAAATTCTTGTTGTTTTATCTTTGTAAGCCCCTGTGGAGATATTTTGCTTTGTTTTCGTATTGATCTTGTCCTTATGCTTGTGTCGCTCGTGTGGCCACCCAGTACAAAACCATCCAACAAAGTTGAATTCAACAATGTTAAATGATGTTGCATTCGTTTGGCAAGGGCTTTAGACATGGTATTATCCCTCCAGGAATTTTTAGGTAACTCATCATCTTTGCTCGCATAACAAATTTCATTCAACAATTACACACCCCAAATATCGAAAATACGTATTCATCAAATCTTTCGGTGGATGTTCGTGACTCGAGAACGCCGATTCTTTAAGGTCTCTAATTTGCTAACAAAACAATCCTGTGACCCAGCCCCTGCAGGGACCTGCTATATGGCTATGATCGTCCGAACTTACTTATGGTGCCTGAAACCTTGCTAATTCTTTAAAAAATGAAAGACCAACATTCAATCATGTCTTGACCACGACAAAATGTGTCAACTACATGTGCCTTAGGCCTTGGGTAAACGAGGAAACAATTTTACATTGTCGCTTAAAGATTTAAGATTTTCAAAGTTCCCGTTTGCCCACCCGTGGGAACATTGCAAAAGTAAGATTTGCTTCCCGGTAAACAAAGAAAATGTTTCTAAGAGAATTCAGAAACGTTTTATACATTCCAGTCTCGATTTTTGTTTGAGAAACATTTCTTTGCACACCCGAAAAACGGTGTTGCCTAGTGCCCAGGGCTTCGTTATATGCACTGCGCAAGCGCATACGAATCAATGTTCAAAATCCAAAATGGCAGTTCTAATTTACACAGTTCGTGAATTTTTCTCTCAAAATGTCACGTCGTTTGGCCATGTTCGGGAAACATTGAAAGGAATCAACGTTTCTTTTGCTTGTGAATTGTCTTAAGCTTCCACGTTTGAATATATTAAACGATAAAAGGTTTATATTCGCAGATAATTTTTCGTCCCGAAGGTCTGTAAAGTGGCTAGTTTGAGTGCACATTTGGGTCGACAACAAATGGACAGCCAGGTGAGTTCTTGTGATCTCGTTGAGAAGTGACAGGTGAGCAGGAAAATGGTGTCTTGATGTTGTACTGACGTAGAACAGAGCGGACACGTGGGCGCGAGGAATTTCGGGTTAAGTAATAGACTGTCATGGGTTCATCTCGGCCTTTCATTTTCACTGGTCCACGCTTGTCGAACTCGAAACTGGAATCCATACTTTCAGGTTTCTGCAGGCATCTGTAAGGATCAAGAAAGAAAGTTTACATACTAAAATTGTAAATACTGTATTTCTTATGAATTTACCTGTATTTCTTCTATGGCATAATCGCTCAGAACTCCAGGAGATATTAATTGTACCCTTGCGAAAATTTCACATATTTCGCATATGAAAATAATATTTCTAGATATACATATGTTTTTGAAATGTGAGAGCTTGGAGGTAACTTGAACGATAAATGTACGTTCGTCATGCTCTATCCTCAAAAAACGATTTCAAAAATATATATCTCTTTATAACATTAACATGTAGTGGCTTCCGCTCAGGTCGCACATGTGTCGAACTTGCACCTTAGCTCACCATTTGAGTCTTGGTAGTTCAATGGTTGAAGCGTCTCACCAGTTATCCGTTGGTTGCAGATTCGACCCCTATCTGAGGCTCAGAAATCGTTTTCTGAGGATAGAGCTTGACGAACGTTCATCTGTTATTCAAAGTAATATTTCATACATGAAAATGTTTCAATTCCGTTTGTGGAATGAAAATTTCATATGAGAAATTTGTTTTCACACATGAAGCTTCCTTATCCATAACTGGAAGACGCACACAGTAAACGTCTGTTAATAAATTAAGTCTATCATAATTTTTTTAAAGATTTAAAGCTTAAGTCAATATGCTGCATATTTCGGTTCAATATATGTTCCGATTCTAGCTTCTGAGTTCAACCATCATTTCCATCACACTCATCTTTGATAATTTTTATGCTTTTTCTTTGTTTATCGAATTTACTCACGACGATAAAATAAATTCAAAAGCTGCCCCTGCTGTCCCCGTAACTCCAGCGCCCCCGCCAAATTCCTTGCAGTGAAGCACGACACAAGTGCGGACTGGAATCATCCCCACATTTGTAAAGGTCGACCAAGGACGAGGCATTAGAAAATCTGCATGCAAAATCACTACCAGAATTCTGAAAGGCAGAGATTGGTATCTCGGGTGTAATATTGGAACTTTTTGATGCACTAAGCATTTACAAACGGCCTCGTGTAACTCAAATTCTGAACACTTTCACCATGCTTCAGTAGTTTTTTTTTTTTTCAAGGGTGACAATGCGAGTGGCAGTTCTCTTCCTGGTCCAGAGCAAATTAAGGTAGTTAAGCCTCATGTAATAATTCTTCAGTCATCAAATGGCGTGTAAAGTGAGTAAAAAAGGTGCAACCCTCTGGACATCAGCCAGAGACCATACTTTAAACCGGTGTAGTAGCGAGTCACCCCAAGGTAGAGTCACGAATCGAGTTGAGTCAAAATGACGTCCAGTTGCGAGTCGATTTGAGCCCATTAAGTGTCTTATCGAGTTAAGTCGAGCGAGTCATACGAAAGATCGAGTCTAGTCGAGTTGGGTTATAAAGAAGCCATTACTCTCTGATATAAGTTGTGAACGGTGTAAAACTTGTAAAATGGATTAGCGATAGCTAGACTAACATCGTCTGGTGTTAACCCTTTAACGCACAGTGTTCAATATAGGGGACACCTAGGAACAAAAGAACCAGTGAGAGAACAAAGCCAAAACAAAGAGACAATAAGGAACAAAAGTAAAAAAATTTAAGCATTAAAGGGTTAACCAAAGTAATATTATGGAGGTCGGGTAGAGACCAAAAAGAGTTAAGTGGGTGGAAGCTGACAATCGATTACGGTTGAGGTCAGAATTGAGTCGAGTCATCTATGGAGGGATTCGCCAAATCGAGTCCTAGTCGAGTCATTTGGGGTTACCGATTCGGGCTAAGTCGGGTCATATTTCACAAAGGACTCAAGTCAAGTCCGAGTCAATGACTGGTGTAGTTACAATACTGCTTTAGACCACTGTCAGCCACTTCTCTTCTCCTCACCTCCACTTTCAGAAATCAGTCTCTTTACCTGTACGTATATTCACTGATGTTGAGCTTGCCACTCGTTCCTGTGGTTTCAGTTCTGCTGGTAAGATTAACTGTGTTACCAAACAAGCAATATCGAGGCATTTTCTGACCCACTACTCCGGCGACGACTTCGCCCGAATGGACACCGATGGTGATCTGTCGAAAGTAAAAGCACGAGATGAGCACAAAAGGACGTTTCCTGTCAACTGCGAAACTAACAATTAACTTTGGGGAGCTTGTATGTAATGACATTAAATGCATAGTATATTCATATTTTTTAAAAAATGACTGTAATGGAGTAACATGATCACGGCAAAAGCTCAAGTTATACAAGAAATATAGATATAAAGATAGATAGAAAGGAGATGCAAATTACAGAGAAAAGTGAAAGAACTTTCCCAACAGGTAGAATAAGCGTACGTATCGAAGGTATGTTATTATGCGAGTGCGTAGGCTACGGAGTAAATAGGGAAAGATTGAGCATGAAACAAGGTCATTGTATTTGTAGAATTCGAACCCGAACGGGAAAGTATCCGAAACGATGGAATTCAATAGAAACAAGGAGAACCCAAGTCAATGACAAGAGCAAAAAATTGAGATAAAACTGACTGACACAGCAATACTATTAATTCTAGCAATGTTAATAATAGCAATAATAATGATGATAAAAATAATAATAGCAATAATGTTATAACGGTAATGACAATAATAATGGTAAGAATGGTAGTAATATTATTAGTAATATTAATGGTTATAGTAATGCTTACAGTAAACAATAGCAATAACAGCAACAACAGTAACAGTAATACACCTTTTGCTGTTCATTACCAGAAAATATACTGTCATTAACACCGACCTTAAACTCATTAAGGCAAAAATACATTCGTTTTATTCAATGGACATTCATTAGCATAGATACGCAACCATTTGTATCAAAGGGCATTTCATAGCGCTAACAGACGACCATTAACACCATTCTACTATACATTAGGGATAATGAAATTTCGATTACTCAAGAGAAATATCTCGCCTAATTGAAGTTTTATTATCCCTAATGTAGAGCAGAATGGTGTTAATGGTCCTCTGTTTGCGCTTCTGAATGCCTTTTGATACAAATGGTTTGTTATCTTTGCTAATGAATGTCGATTGAAAAAAAATGAATGTATTTTTATGTTAACGAGTTTGAGGTCAGCATTAATGATAGTATATTTTCTGATAATGAACAGCAAAAAATGTAGTAATAGTAATGATAGGAATAGTAATAATAGTAAAAGTAATAGTAATCATAGTAGTAGTAATAATAATGATAGTGATAGCGATAGTGATAGTGATTATGATAGTGATAGTGATAGTAATAGAGATAATGATAGTGATTATGATAGTGATAGTGGTAGTGATAGTGATATAGTGATAGTGATATAGTGATAGTGATAGTAATTGTGATAGTGATACAGTGATAATGATAATATAGTGATAATGATAGTGATAGTAATAGTGATGGTGATAGTGATAGTGACAGTGGTAGTGATAATGATAATGGTAATGATAATGTTCCTGGTAATGGTAACAGTAATAGTCATTATAGATAATAGCATACTTTCTGATGCAATTTGCGAAAAAAAAACCACAAAAGCGAGTTTTTTAAAAACTCTCAAAGTAGCACGAGTCCAAAGGACGAATGTTATTTCAAATTGCACAGTTAGATACATGGTTATTGTCTATTAATAATGTACATGAAAAAAAGTAACACAGTGTCAGAGAAAAAAAGTTATTCAGTCCAAATTAATGTTACTTTTTTCCTGTCCTGTCTTATCTTGCAATTGAGATGCTCTCAGCCAATCAGAATTGAGAATTCTTTTCATATATGTAATTATAATAGTAATACACCTTTTGCTGTTCATTACCAGAAAATATGCTATCATTAACGCCAACTTCGAAGTCATTAAAGCAAAAATACATTTATTTTATTCAATCGACATTCATTAGGATAGATACTCAATCATTTGCATCAAAAAGCATTCCATAGCGCCAAAACAGACGACCATTAACATCATTCTACTATACATTAGGATTAATAAAATTTCAATTAGACAAGATATTTCTTTTGCGTAATTGAAATTTCATTATCCTTAATGTATAGTAGAATGGTGTTAATGGGCGTCTGTTGGCGAAATAGAATGCCTTTTAATGCAAATGGTTGCGTATCTACGCTAATGAATTTCGACTGAATAAAATGAACGTATTTTTGCTTTAATGACTTCGAAGTTGGCGTTAATGACAGCATATTTTCTGGTAATGAATAGCAAAAGGTGTATAATGTTGATCTGAAGTTGAATTTCCCTGTGCCAAAATTCGTACTTGTACCTTTTCACTGTGTTGCAAAATTACTGTTCGAAAAGGAGTTAACACCAGTTTCAATCAAAAAGAACTTAGTTCCAAATACCAGTTACAACTCTGAATTAGTAATTTATTACAGCTGCAAAATTAACCAACAGCAAAAGTAACTTTGAATTACTGAGGATAATGTAATCCTTTTATCAGGCCATAAACTAAACAAAACGCAGGCACCGTCAGAACGAAAACCATTATATGGCCGCAGTTAATAACCATCAGCCAGAAAAGAATAACTCTACTAGATGATCGTCCAATCGCAGTTGCATGACCATAACTTGATCTGCATACTTGTGCCGCTTAGTGAGTGTGCCAACAGTAAGTTGAAGTTAACACGTCACACATGCTTTTGGTAGTTATTTTCATAAACTAATAAGCTTATATTTACGGAACAGAAGTTTCAATTTGCTTTTTAGCAAAGCAAGGCAACGTTTTGTAATTAATTACAGTCTTCGTTCCTTAAAGGATAAAGGAATCAATTACTAGTCGAAATTACATTAATTTTAACGAGTAATCAACTCTAGGTGTACGAGCGTTAAGCCAGGCTGTCAACTTTACCTCGATTTTTCTTTTATGAGACCTAATCTCACTCACAATTTCCATCATATCCAGTGCCATGTTGCAAATTTTACGCGCATGATCGTTGCATCTCTCGGGTAAGCCACTGACAGCCATGTACATGTCACCAACAGTTTCAACCTACATAAGAAATGCAATGATAATACACGAAGTTTTCAGGCTGAAAAAATAAGTTGTGACATCTACTTGAATGTGGATTATAAGGAATGGTTAGGAATCATCCTTAGGGAATGCGATCCCCTTTTTTGGGTAAGAACCCAGAGTTTAACCCAAGTCCAATTAGCAGTTTTTGACACCTCAGTAATCTATCTAACTTTTCGTTTACATCTATATCTATATCTGTATCTGTATCCATATCTATATATAAAAACAAAATCGTAATACCAAGCGAACTTTATAGTTTGATCGTATCTTTATTTCTGCAACGCGTTTTCGCCTTTTTTTATCGTGGCTTGTCAGGCAATTTCCAGTCTAGGAAATTCCAGCCAAGAAAGTGTCCTGTCTTTTAGGTGTAAAGTTTCTCATGTAATGAGCATGTTGGGGCGATACAGGAATAAGGTTGAACCGACATTAGCGTCGAGATAGTGGGTGGGGGGGAGTAGAGGGAGTACCTGCCCCGGGGCCAGGGCCCAGAAAGTTGCCCCCAAAATTTTTAACACACCTTGATATTTTTCAAGTAAATACGAATGCATATCTAAAATAATATTTATATGTGACGAAATGACGATGAAGTATTTTCTGCCACGTAAATGGCGGTTTTAAGTTTCTCAAGCGAACTTGTCAATCAACATTGCTATTTTGTGAGGGAATATGCGATCTAGCCGCAAGAGAACACTTGGTCTGTTTATAAGTTAAAGGTTCAAATTTCAAGGTTGCGTACGCATCCAACAGACAAAGAAGTCAAAATTAAATCAGGAACACACAAACGGCGTTGTGAGCCTTTTTTGCTTTATCACTGTTGTTTTGCTTTGAATTTATGATATTTTTTAAGTTGTTGTTTATTCAAATATACGGAATTGAAACAAAACAAATGTAGCGAAAACCGACAGCGTAGTGTGTAGTCTAAATTAAATTAGACAAAACTCGGCGCAATCTGTCGCGCTGTCTGGATATTATATTTAATTTGTTCCTACAAGTCACAACCGGCTTCAGATCTTTCATAAAACAATGTGATCAATGTGATCAGTGATTGTTGTGTGATGTCCTCTTACCAACATAAATCCGGTGCCCAAAAAATGCGAGAGAAGCAGCAACACGTGAATGAAGAAAAGAGAGGTTCTCGTACATTATCAGAGGCTATACTATTTGCTTTTTGTACTTTTAGTACTTCACTTTTTGTAGAACGTAACATACAAACGTATTTTAAGTGAATAAATTCATAAATATTAAGTGAAGAGATTTTTTTACATCTTTAATGTAATGAAAATGCAATGGCTTCCATTTAGTTATTTACTTTACGATAACGTCGTTAGAACTAAAAATATTGGAGGCTTGGAGGGGCCCGCATTCAAATTTTGATCCTGGCCCGCTTTGGCTCTCGACGGCATTGTGAACCGATATTATCATATTCTAGTTTCTCCCTATTTTGAGTAGCAAGATCTTCATACAAACTGTTTTCGTATTTGTTTCAAATCACGAATGTTTTGACAGTTTGACTTAACTGGACTATGTTTGAGCAAAAGTTTCCAGCCAGAACGGCTGCATTAACAGCTTCGTTGATCTCTTAAAGAGTCACTAAAACGAAAAAATCGTTTATTCAATTCTGGTCTGATTTAAAAGCACCTTTGAAATGAGGAGCATTTGTAGAAATAAATGGTAGATGGTATTGAAACATAGCATGAGTGTGGTACTGTAATAGATAAATGAATATACTGTACTCATATGGTTGCATTAATGGCCATTAAAAGCGTCTGATGAGATATTTACGAACAAAGAACGTTATTATATCTCAATTCGAAATCTTATTTTGGTAATAAGATCAAGAGTAGACCTTCGATCTTTCCTCTTAATAATAATTTAAATCTTTCGAGGCGGGAACTCTCCCCCTTTGACGGGTAAAATCATCTGGCCTAAGCCAGAGTAAAATAATACAAGTCTTACGCAACCGGGAAAAAGTTAAGTCGCAAATCTACGAATAACTTATTTTCGCTTACACAATCGATGTAAAATTTTTTGATAAATTGTCATTTTGTAAGAGCTCTTGTGAAGACAATGCTGCGCAAGTGATACGACACCTGGAAAAAGTCACAAAGAAGTGCATGGCGAGAAATCCAGCGAGTTGAAGTTTTGATCCGTGCACCCACACTGAAATGTTTTTAGATCGTATGGTATTTAAAGCTAGTAGGGAACCTTTTTGTGCAAGAAAAAATTACAAGATACTTTGTTCATAAAAATGAAGCAACATCATTAGCTTGTCATATTACTCGGAGAGTTGTGATCGGTTGATTGTTTTAGTGCGTCCGTCCTCGAACACATCATGGATAACCAATGAAAATGCATGTGGGGATTCTCTTTATTGTCTTGTGCATGTGTTTAAAAACAAAGACATTGAGAACATTTCTCTTATTTATGAATAAATATTCCACAACAACCAAGGGAAAAGTTTTTCTACTTTCAGCGTGGCCTTTCACTCGTGGAAAAACATTATGACAGGAATAAGCTTAGATATTATCTCGAATTTTCAAAATCCTTTGAAGAAATTGTGGTCTCACCTCAATGAAAAGTTTAGCATATTAAACTTCGACTTGATGGAGTTTTATACATAGCAAAAACAAATAAATTTTTTAATTACAAACTTCTCACCTTGTACACGTCGTTTATTCGAGGATCCAGCAGACTGTCAAAGCTTGTGTAGACGTCGTTCAAGAGCTGGACGATCTGCAAAGGTGTGGCGCTCTTGCAGAAATCTGTGAAGCCAACAATAGCACTGAAAAGGATCGTAACCATTTCGTATTTTTCGGCTGGAACAGGACGTTTTAGCCGAAGCTGATTGGCCACCGAGGAAGGCAAAACTGAATAAAGCAGTTGATCTGTGAGTTGTTTCTCGGCTTCCAAGTCTTTGTGTGTTTGTTTTAAGTAGTCCGTAAGAACTTCTAATCGTTGGGTGAGTTTGTATTCGGCAGCAAATTGCTCCGACAGAAGGATTAACTGTCGCGTGGAGTCATGAATTGGGATATCACTGACGAAAAGACCTTTGGATTGGAGGTCGTCCAGATCAAGAACACTTGGCGAACAAAGAAACAAAACCAATTCTGACTCGTCCATGTATATCATTTGACCTTTGAGGCGAAGATTCACATATTCCTCGCCATTGCTTTCTTTTCTTGTTGGGGTAGCGGGAGATTTTGGTGAAACATCGACTTCGAGGACGCCTTGTTTCGTTTTCATGACAAAAACCGTGTTAATGTGAGCCAGGACTGATTCTAGAGTAAAATCTATCTGCGGCCTAACCAATCGAAATAAATCGCCAAAGTTCACGTCTTCTTGCGTGAGCTGAGGCAGAACTCTACAAACGGAATCACCAGCTTGGATGACCATTAAATTGCGGTCGAAAATGATGTGAAATGGAAACGCTTTGCAAAATGACATCGGTGAGATTTTCGGCTCCAGGTTAAGCTGATCGCCCATAGTTAGATCAATGTCCCTAAGTTTCATCTCAGACGCATCACCTCGAGAGATCTCTGTGATGGCAAGTTGAACATGGTCATTGTTTTCATCCTTGCCTTGAAGGATTTCAACAGACACTTCCGTATCGAGGAGTTTCCTAGCCACGGTTTTCACAATTCCTAGAACGATGTGCTCAAGACCTTCGCGAACAGAGTAATAGTGCAGAATAATTGCGCCATTTCGGTTGGTAACGCGAAAAGAAGGAGCCCTCATTCCAGGATAAATGCTGCCAAGGTGATCGTGTAAAGCATCTAAATTGCAGAGAAACTCACTAAGCTTGCCACCAAGAACTTGGAGTATTCGATCGTAGCCAGATTCTTGGCAAAAGTCAAAAAACGTCTCGCCAAACATTTCGAGAATTTGTGTTGCTGGTACCCCTAGAAACATGAAGGATACAGCCCGTGTAAGAATTTTACATGAAATGAACCTTATAATCTTCATCACTATGCCTCATTTTGCAAACGAACGTGGAAAGAAACAGCGAAAACACAGAATCCAACTTGAAAAGTGGATGGATTGCTACTTAAGATCTTAAAATGTGATAGGAGGAAGTCCCAAAATTGAATGAACATCAGGAAATGGTAATACTTTCACGTCTTCTCAGGTTGCGAAATTTAATTGTAGCCATATTTTCGGACCTGTTGTGCTGGAGGCATTTGCTAACATAACAGTGAGAAAGCCAAATAAATGTACAGACTTCTGCAGTAAAGACTGTTGTATTGCCTCCTCAAAAATCATCGCGGTTTTATCATTTTTTTTTCTCTTTCATTCTTTTAGGGATATTCATTTTTTCTTCCACCACAGCTACATGAACACAAGTTTCAAGTTCGACTTGCATAAGTTTTAAGGTCATTTAAGAAACTTAGATCTATTTGCCGAAGTGCCATGAAATACTGGGACGGCACAAGTTAGGCTTTAAGTTAGGAGTACGATAAACCGAAGGCACCTTGTAAGGTGTTACTAGCCAAGAAAGTACCGTCCTAATGAGCAACAACAGTACCAGACCATTTCATTAGTATCCTGCTGGGCATATTTTTGAGTACATTGGAAACAAACTCCAGAGCCGCTTTACCATCATTTAATCTCTCGGACTTCTAAATCTTTGAACGATGTCATTTTGTTGGTTTCTTTCCCATATGGGATTTGTGAGAAGGTTACGGATAATTTAATGTCATAAGTCATGTTTCTTGAATCCCAGAGAAAATATTGGTCATTCCAACAGACACCAGTCGAATTAAAACGAACGAAACATGTTTCAAACCAACGGCGTACTCAGGATTTTTGTAATGGGGGGAGGGCTAGAATGTTAAATCAACCTCCACTTGGAGACCTTGGCAGCATGCTCCCCCAGGAATTTTTTACATTGTAGAATCTTTACAAAGTCTTTTACGCCTTTGAGACTTGACAATCCTTATACACAACACACTGGTAAGGTGACAAGGACATTATAGCATTTCACGGTTGTCTTTAAGAGGTATCGTACTATCTGCGCTGTTTCCTTTTCATTTTACGTTACATTTTTTTCTTTTTTCGTGGACACAAATTAACATCCTCATGCGGTTGCTAAGAGAGGGACCTTACCCCTTAACCCACCCACTCACCCACCCACCCCTTCGGTGCGCCCTGGTTCAAACGTCGGATCCATGGACATAAATAAGCATATGTCATTACAAAGTTTGATCTTTTAACAGAAATAAAAAGCGCTTACTTTCTCAAAGTCGAACCTGAAAAGGGTGCTTTTTAATATGGATTTCAGGGGCTGAGTAGTCCTCTTGTACACAATCATGCCACTTCTGAAATTCTCGATTTCCTTCCCACTTCAAAAAGAGTCATTGTACACTAAAGTTCTAAGATTATTGAATTAAAAGGGTTTTGTTTCCGCGATTCGCCATTTCATAGTTACGCTGTAGACCTCGTAACCGCAAGGTTGTCCTTATATCCCAGATCTATTTTGGGGAACGTAAGCGAATTACCCAACTCGAAACACAACCCCATAATGCAATGTCAACCTCGCTATTACCAGGTCCCTGGTGCAACTTTCCAATTGGTACGGTACATGCTCTAAATGTTGTTTTTAAAAAGATTAAGAAACACAATCTTGGCTGACCTTGTAATGAAACCGACCCATTTTTATGGTAAAAAGTAAGGCTATCACTCTTGCTGACTAAGAAAAATCTTGATAGTTTTGACTTTCATCGATCCGGAAATTTTAAATGAATAATTTCAAAAATCCGAAATCAATTTCTTGGGTAGTCTTAACATAACATTCAGGATAAGAAGGGTTTTCATAGACTTTTCTTTAAATTAGTAATAGTTTCTTTCTTACTTGCAATGCTGCATGCAAGAAGAAATGGGAAAGATAAATATTTCACCTTCTTTCATATTCAGGTGCATGGAGACCAGTAATTCTAACAAATTTAATATTTAAACTAATGGTAATCTGAAAATTAAGCACTTTGCAGCAAATATCAAATAGCATCTTGAATGAGATATTGCTTGTAAAAATGTTCCTATCGCTCAACTTTTTGAGGGAAAATTTCGCATAATTTAAAATAACCTAAAGTTTCCAATGACAAACGCTAAAAGATTTACATTTTTTAGAGATTCACTCAGTAAGCGAAAACATCTTTTTTATTTTTTGCTTAACCTGATTTTGCTTTCATGGCATTCTTAATTTTTGTGGACATTTTTTTTTGGTGCAAGTGCCATATTTTTTCTGTTAAGGATTGTTGCTTGGTAATCACGCGGTAACTACACCAGAAACTATAAACCAAACAATTTCACGCAAATTCTCTCAAGACGGGGAAATCATTAGGGCACAAAAAATCTGCAACTTTGGTGTTATTCCACCTTAAGTTCAATTTTGTTGAAGCTGTTACAGATAGTCATCACAATTTGGGACAGCTTTCCTCGATCGCATATACGACAAGTTATTAATGAATACGAAAATGACTACATTCTCCTTTAAATACATTACAACATATTTCGCCATCGGGTTTTAATCGTCTTTTGTTATTTTAGGGTAATCTTTAATTTACTTGCATACAGCTTCCTAGCAACATTAACACATATATTTACCCAAGACTTCTGACGCAGCTCCAACAAGATCGTAGGTCTTTGAGTCGTCATATACAATTCGAACCAAGAATCGGCCCTCTAAATTCACACCGGCCTTTCTCCTACATCAATGTTTGAAACACAATGCTAAGTCGGTCGAACATCTGTGAAGTTGATCACAGGTCAAGTTGATCGTATTAAATTACTCTCGTTTCAGGGATCTACTGACGAACTGGCAATCGTGAGTTTCTAGTAAACTTACTTGATCTCTTCCCATTTTTCTTCGCCGTATCTCCGAAGAACAAGGAGTTCTAGGGCATGGTTCACGAAACCGTACTGCAAGGATATATTTAGAAATTACTTTTTGAAATTTATGTTAGCTGTGAAGCTATGACGTTATATCGAAACGAAAAACGCTTACCATATTTTAAGCTTATGTTGCCAATGTCAATGAACAGCCTACTCATCCAAGGAAATAACGAGATGTGTTACTGTCGCAAGGATCAGCTGTCGGGAAGCCTCACTGTCATGTTTACATTGCTTACGACAGAGAACTCTCAATTCCATTAACTGTTCGCCAACGCTTAGTCTGTCTGTTTGAGGTATCACACCGCCAACTGACAATAATGATTATTACTAAAAGCATTCAAGCCAATCACCTCTTCAGCCTTAATCAAAAGATTTAGATTAATCTTGTGGAGAACTGTAAACAAATTTTCTCTTTAAAATTAGAATATTCGAGTCGTCAAGGTTGATAATGTTCAAGGATGACGTTTGGAAGATAAATTTGTTGCTTTTTCAGTTGGATTGTAATCTCTGAACATGAGTTCATCCAGTTTACCAGTACTCGCTTTGGTTTCGTTTGTTGTTCAGGCTTTCAAATGCAATTCACGTTGCTCAAATGCTGCACAAATTATTCATTTTATTGAAGCGGCGTTTCTGTTACTATGGAAATATTCGTAATCCATAACAACAAAATTCTGTACATTACTCCCCATGCAAACTTGTAAGAAAAGCCGTTAGAAACATCTTTATTCGCCAGCGTAGCACGGTCGTTCACACTAAATAAGGATTTTTCTGATTAACTCTCCTGAAAACGGGCTAACATTTTTCCGATTTCGAACGTGATCCCTCGAACTTAATTATTCAGCATTTTGATCTCAAAACTTCAAATAAATCCAATGTGCCATTACTTACAGCATTTGCTGTCTCGAATATTAAATCATTGACCGTTCGATTTCGAGCGAGTACTATGTTCCATGTATTAACTAATTATCATGTTCTGATCAAAACTGCGTAATGATAATGTTGGATATCCCGCTCCTTTCTCAACATTACACATGGTTATGCAATGTCATTTGCCTTTAAATGAGACGAAGCTGATCTGTGTTTTCAAATAATCAATACAGCATTTTCCCGTACATTTCCTCTCATATTCGTATCTCGTGCTACATGTTACCGACAAAATCCGATACAGTTAAATTAAGCTGCCTTAAGGCTCATTTGAACCAATTGCATGTCAACAACTTTTCAAAAGCTCGTTGTTCTTTATTGCAAGGCCTTTATAAGTTGTATGTCAAACCAAGGAGATCATAATTTGTCACATACAGGGACACCACTCAGCAAAATTTTGGTTAAAAAGTCTTGGACGGAAATTCATTACATTGCTAAGTATTACCAAATGGGCTATCAATCTGTATTTGTCATTTTCCGACTTCTTCATTCATCGAAAGAAAAGATCAACCACAGTGAGTGCTGAAATGCAGATGTTGACCAGAAAGTAAAAAGGTTAACATCTGAGGATAAGGAACGGCGCGTGAAGAAAAACAAGGGGAGTAGAGAAGAACCTAGAGGTTTTTACTCGTTTTGGATGATAACTTAAAAGAAGTCCTAGATTTGTGATTTGCCCATTGCTGTTTGACTGATTCGACATCATCATGCAACTTATTTTCATAAGTTAGTACAAAAGAACTGAGCTGGGGTTCCTACGCCGAACTTTTTAAGGGGCGAATTACTTAGCGAATGCATATTAAGTTCGATTCATGAAAAGTTTGACGTCTGGATCAATTACAAATGGTTGATTTCACTTCACCTTTGCTTAGGAAGAAACGTACTGGCTCATGAGTTCTTTACCATGATTCAGGCGACAACTGTTGGGAAAGGCGCATTGAAACATCCGGTCTTTTAATTTCGTTTTTTTTCTTTTTTAAAAGAAGCCTTGTGCGTTTTCTTCAATTTGGATACAGTTCAGCCGATTAAGTTCCGAGTTTGAGCTAAATAGGAAGAATATATATTGATTTGGGTGGAACATAGTTTTGCTAGTTTTTCCCATCTCAAAATTTCCCTGGACATAATTTTAGAATGGTTATAACCCGCAACTCCGTATTTGTTAGAATTGGTAAGCAATGACTGAAGTTTAACTCTTCCCAAGGAGCTCCCCCCTTGACGAGTAAAATCCTCTGATGTTAGTCATATTAGAATATAATATAAAATAACGTGACTCGTTTGCGAGCGCTGATTGGTTTATAACCGTGTTTGGATGAGAGTATCCAAACAAGGAAAATTTCCCCCCAAAAGTGTAGAGAAGTTTGTTTAGCACGTTCAGCCTGTTATTTGATGAAAGATACACATAACGACTTTTGTGTGTTTGATACTGTGATTCAAACACTTTGTATGTCGCTGGACCTTCAAACAGCTTGAAAAAAAACGTGCTTGTTTTCCCTGACTTGAAGTGGCTTCTCTTTGTTGACCAGGGTTCGATCTTCATAAGCTTGGCTCTGATCGGTAGTTGATGATTTTCAGGAGAATTACTTTCTTCATCATTGTGTTTATAGGGTTAACTGCTTTTCATCTGTCGTTATTTTATAAAAAAAATACCAAGTGGATTCCCGTGTATGGATACTGTGATCCAAACACGCGGGATATCGCAAGACTTTCGAAAAGCTAAAAACACTCGCCTAGCGGCTAGTGTTTTCTTACGCTTTTCTCAAGTCTTGCAAATTCCCAAGTGTTTGAATTACATCATCCAAACACAGGAATCCATTTGGTATTTCTTAAATACAAGTGTTATCCTGCCGGCGAAAGAGTTAAGAATCCCTTTACACGACCTCGGGCTGGCTTTCAACCCAGACTGACACTTGTGCCACATTTACACGTAGCTTGATGGCCGGGATTAAGAAAGGTAAAGTCAACTTGGTTTGACCGGCCCGGTCGTCCGAGACTCTTGTGTCTAGTGGCATTGTGGTTCAAAAAATCACGTTATTCTTCCTTGTCGTCCAATATTCATTGTTCTTCTTCGCTTGTTTAACCAAGATCAGCAACTTTTTGACGGGAAATGTTGACCCTAGTCGATCTAACGTGTTTACATAGCAAAATCAACTTGTTCCACCCAGGTCTCGAGGAGGGTTAGCCGGGTCAGCTCAGGTCAGGATTATGAGACGTACGATTTGACCCGGACTAGCCAGCTGACCCGTTTGAGGTGATATTGAAAATTTTTTCAATTGGCTAGAGCCATTGAACTCTATTTCCATGGCTGGAATGCTAACTGGCCAAAGAAATGTGAAGCCAAGATGG
Organism: Heliopora coerulea; assembly: GCA_030142905.1. Taxonomy (NCBI): domain Eukaryota; kingdom Metazoa; phylum Cnidaria; class Anthozoa; order Scleralcyonacea; family Helioporidae; genus Heliopora; species Heliopora coerulea. Next base: position 496,160 of record JASJOG010000208.1, read on the forward strand.
CCGCCCATGGAGGGCTATGGAGGGCAATTTTGTACGTCAGTTTTAGTCTTCCACACGACTTTTTACATTTTCTGAAGAGTTTTCTTTGAAAATACTCACAAAACCTGTCTCGCAGAGGCAGAAATGAGTTTAAGAATTTCAAATATATTTCGACAAAGTCACACGGAGTTACAGGTTATATTTTTTCAAGAAAATAAATTACCATACTAACGAGAACCTGAGAAAACGATCTGGAAAAATTACTTCAGGAAAGTACTAAATGTACGTCCACTTTTTACCGTTAGTTTACCACCTTCGGACAATTTAACACACTTCTTAGGCCACACGGCAATAACAAATGCTTTTAAATACTCGTTTATATAAAATTGGTGCAGTAATGTTTCGTCTGAGCATTTTTTCCATGGTTGTCAATGTTTTCGAACCCGAACCAAACAAAAACTAAAGATAAAAGTTGTGTAAGGGACTAGACCTGACGTACAAGGCTGCGAAGAGGACTGAAACTGACTTACAAAATTTCCTTCATGGGCGGCCATCTTGGCTTCATTTTTTGCCCTGGAAAATGACTGAGAGTTAGCATTCCAGATATGAAAATCGAGTCTACTGGCTAGAGTACCAGTTAGCAGAAACAGGCAAACCGCTGACCTATTAGGTTTTGGGCTTGGTTTTTGGTTTCGGTTTGGGTTACTTAGGGTTAAGCTCCAGATTAAGTCAGGTTAGTCAAGCCCGCAATTGCTTTACTAATTCAGGTGCATCCTCTTAACTGCATTTGACCCCTCCTGTTTTCATGGAACAACACTTACTGAGAAAAACCTCAAATTCTGTTTGGTCTGTTTAGTGAAAAATCTAAAGCCAGAATTTTTGTTGACATCGCAACTTATTTCAATGAAAGCATAAAAATGTGAATAAAACAATTTTTTTGTTTTTCCGTTGCACACACGATATCTTTAAGTTTAAAATTAGTTCGACAAAGTATTGTCAAATTGGTGCTAAAAGACATAATTTGTCTATTGCAAGCTTTGTACAACTCAAGAAGTAACGTTTATGACTAGATTGGTGGCTAACTTCACAATATTAAATTTTTAAGTTGTTTACCATTACTGTTGTTCCCATGGAAATAGGAAAAATCCTTAACATTACCCTAGTCACTTCTGTGCACCGAATTTCGAATATTTGGTATTCGTTTTCATGCTTTCGTTTTCGGTTTGCGGTCGCTCAAACCGAATATCCAATTTAGTTTAATTTAATTTAATTTAATTCCTTTTAATTTAATCTAATTTAAATATATTTAATCTAATTTAATTTAACATAAAATTATTCTGGCACAATTAGCTTTCAGCACCATGGTTTTCTCAAGGCCGTGTTTATTAGTTACATGAAAACTAACCTAATTACAACTTCTAGTCTACGACATTATCGATAATATATTACCATAATTTATTCCTTACTTATCAAATAAACTAAAGATATATAAATCTAAAACTTATGCAATAGTGCTCAGGCTGCTTGCGTCCCTTGCAATGTTGATAGGTTTGTATCAAGGTTTTGGTAATATTTATGAATCAACGTTTTTAAATATTGGATAGGAAGTTGAAAGCCTTTATCGATAAATTCAAGTTCAATACAGGACACAGCCTTAAGATGTGAAAAACTTGATTTTAAAAAGTTGGTTCTTGGTTTGCTGAGCAAAAAGCTTCCCATCATTGCTTCTTAGTCTGTACGTATTGTTATAGCTGTTATTGTTATCCCTTTCAACCGAATAATGCGTGAATAATGCGAATTTCAAAATTTCAACACTGACTGAACGGTGAGTTTAGTTAAAACTGGCCACCATGACAACTAGAATGTCCAAACACATCACAGATTGTAAATCATAAAAAAAGAGGATTTGTGGATTGGTGCAAAAACGTTGATTGGCTGTTGGAATTAAGGAAATCTCATGCTAAACTACACTTAAAACAAGGTAAATGCACTTTTTGTTCTTCCCTTGTGAAAATTTCCTGCGTGATTTCACATGTGAAAAACATATGGAATTGGAACATTTTCACTTATGAAATTTTCATTTCTCATATGAAATCAGAACGTTTTCACATATGAAATACCTTGTCTATATGTGAAATAAGTAGGTTCAAAATTTCACATGTGAAATGCCGGTATTCGTCAAATGTTTTTTGCATATGAAATGGAAGATTCACATATGAAAATTAATTTCACATATAAAATTATTATTTTATATATACGGAATTAAAACACTTTCTCCTATGAAATACGATATTCATACTTGAAATCACATATGAAATTTTCATTAAGGTTTGAAAAAATGTTTCGATACTTCTGGCTTGTATTTCTTGGAATATTATTCCAATACTTTTTTCACACACAGAAACACACACATCGCAATCCCAATCCCAATTCCTCCATTATTTTCGACCACGCCAGTACTCACCCATATCGAATCGAGTATTCGAAAGCGTGAAATATAGAAGTTGGACAGTTATGTGCCCCAACCAACATAAACTGGCATCATCGACTTGCTCCTCGGCCGAGTTATGAATTATGGGCTATAACCGTTTGAAAGTTATGTATTATTAAAACATGAGGCGAGAAACGAGTGGTTTAGATCCGATAAAGCATGTACTTCGAGTTTTTTTAAATGACTTCAAAAACGAATGGTTTAATAGGCTTATTCGCGAATAAAGTTTTAAAACGAATGCTTTGTGGTAGCGTAGTTTCGAAGGATCCGGAGCAGACACAACGCAAGGGACAACTGAATTACAAAGTCTATTATCCAACATAATTTTTCATCACTCAGGCAAGTGAATGAACAATTTTCAATAACGTGTAATCTCACTGGCATCTCTATTCTGCATGCAGCGTTGCTCTGATTGTTTTGACATACGTTGGACACTTTAATTAACCAACCTAGGGCCTGTTTTTCTGATTCAAGTTTGTCGGGATGTAACCCGTCTTAAAGGTTGGTTTTCATTTATTGGCGATCGTCGCCGATGGTCAGCGATAATCTCATAAAAGGAACTGACGTGTCTCCTGTGACAGCATTGCCGACGATTGCAAATGACATTTTAAAGCGTTGGTTACATTACTGGCTGATTACAAGGGAAAATTTTATCCCGAGTTGAAATTCAGCCCGGCAGACCGGGTTGAAAAAAGTTGCGATTACGTGAAATATTTCAGCCCAGGCTGAAGCTGGCATCGGAAGTGAACCCTGGTAGGAATTTGTCGGTAGCCTTTGTTGTTTTGGCAATTTGCATCTTCGCATGCTTGTCAATCGTCTTTTCAGCCCGGGCTGAAATTTTTTCTTGCGATTACATACGATTTTTCAGCCCGGGTAGCTCAAATCGGGCTGAAACTTTCTTTATGTAATTGCAAGCTCTGTTTTTTAAATATTTTATCAGAAGGCCGGCCTGAAATCTCAGCCCGCTTAACCGGGTTAGAATTTCAGCCTGGGCTTGAAATCTCCATGTAATTAGCCTCTTAGAGTGGTTATATTTACATAGTTCGCTGCGATTTAATTATCACATACCTGGTTTGTTTCACTAAGTGGCGCCCGCGGTACAAAACACCAGCGGTTGAAATCATTTTCCCATCTGGAAGTTGACAACGTGCTCGAAGGGAACATTAGTGCGGCGTTCATGACGGGATAGAAGTTTGTGTGTATTATATTTTTGCGAGATACATGGACTTTACCTGGGTGTATGGGTGAACTGAAATGTAAGTAACTTTTCACACTTGTAGATTCAGTGGATCTTTGAGGTTTCAATACCATGTTTTGTCATGTTTTCCAGGTTTCACCTGCATGATATTCATGAACTCCTCATCTTGCTGCCATTTGTAAACGGAAACTGAATATGTTGTTATTCCCATTTACGCCGAGTTGTAATATTAACTCTTTCCCGGCGGTATAAGACTTCTATTATTTTCCTCTAACGCTAGACGATTTTTGTCTGGCTAACACCCGACAATTCTCCTTCGCATAATACTCCGCACTGCGGGGTTCATGATGGATTTTTCGCCACTATTCACCAGGCCATCACGGTCCAAAGCTCTTTGTTATGCAAATGAAGCACTATATAACACACCTTCGGCCCAACCCACATTGTCTTTTTTCGCGTGCATTACACCTTGTCATCACGACCGAACTAACCCTGTCGATCATTATGGTCGACCAACAAGCTCCTACCGAAAGCGAATTACCTTCGCCGCCAACAAGTGTGTCCGTTGAAGCTCGTATTGATGTTCTTTCCAAACACATGGCCCGAATTACGGCATAGTTGGCGTATCTGACCGAAGCGATTTACACCGACCCCATTGCTCTCGACCTTGTAGAAGAACCTTGACAAAGCGACGCAGACGCCGACTCTGTGTTTGATCCTGCTGACAGTATATCTCAGGAATCAGGCGGTAAAAGCCTCGACGAGGCTGAGCTACTGCATACTGATCTTTACAAGGATTCGGAAGATTGCGGCCCGTCAGTTGCTGAGGGAATCGCTAAAAGGATGAATAGTTCCTGCACAAAACGCCCAGCGAAGGAACAATTCTCGCAGATTCAGAAGAAATACCTACGCCCAGCGAATTGTGACTACTTGAAATCTCCCCGGGTTAACCCTGAATTGTGGGATGATTTTCACGATAAAACGAAAGCTCGCAAAGCTTCGTTTCAGGCGCATCAGAAAAATCTAATCAAGGGCATTATCCCAGTTGTTTACTTGGCTGATAAAGTCGTTCAAGCGAAACAGGCGAAGAAAGAATCGGTTCTCCTATTGCATGTCTATGACTTGGTTGTTGATGCCCTCACGCTCCTGGGCAACTCGGTTTACGATTTCTCGATGAAACGAAGGGAACTTTTAAAATCAGAAGTTGCCCCAGCCTATAAATCGCTATGCCACGAGTCCCAACCTATTACCACGATGCTACTTGGGGACGAGTTGCCCCAAATCTTTCACCTTCCTTATTCCCATTGGCTTTAATCTTAATGTGATACCTTTTGGAAATACAAATAGCTTAGTATTTCTATCTGTTAATTACTTTGAAAATGTTGCGCGTCGGCAGCAAAACGTCAGTGAGCTTCAATTAAACTTTATTCGTGTGTTTCTGTCTATTCCTGAGTCTGATGACATTACATCTCCGAATTTTGAACTGAGCTCTCATTTTCATTTTACGTCTAAGATTTCCGCCCGGTAAATCTTTAGTGAACCCTTAAAAGGTTGAATTTGTTTTCTTTTGTTCATTGTTCTTTCATTATTTTCGCATTGTTCTCCAAAAATTTCTTTTGTTCCTGGTGTCCTGTAGACAGGACACTGACCCTTAAAAGATTAAAGGGTTATAATGTAGTTCAGGAGTGTAAAAAGGTTGTTATCTTCGCTCAACATGCAATAAATGGTACGTACTTTGTAAGCTCGAAGACTGTGTTACCTAATCGAAGTGTGGGAGAATCGTTACGTTTGTGATGTAATCAAATGACTTCTGAATTACTAAACAAATACAAACTTTACTAACGGGCGGTTTCAGTGGTGTTATCGAAAGTTTACTGTAAGCCGAGAAACGTTGGCGATGTTTAACTCTGTTTAACGACAAAACGTGAGGGTTGTTACAGTGTGGGGGTTCTTTTGCAAGCACTATTTGCTGAAGAATTCCTTCACCTTGAAAAATGTTCAAAATTGTGTATTTGTGCACAAATGTATCTTAATTTTGGATATGCATACATAACGCCATTTACTACAAACTTCAAATTTTTTCAACCGTAATCGTAGTCTGTCATTCATATAACGACCAACGACATCGTTCTGTGCAACTGGACGTCTTTCTCGACCGTTCGGAGACCATTTACACGATACGACTGACGTATATGATTGTTCATTCTGATGTATCCGATTAACTCACTGGAGTTTTCAGACGTATTGCTAGTGAGCGAATCGAAAGCAGGAAAAGTTCCTTTGAGACAGCATTACATACTCCAACATACTCCAGAGCGAAGAATAGTATACGACAAAATAGTACCGTGTAAATGGGCCCTCAGTTGCAAAGATTTGGGATTACGTTAGCAACGCACCGTATAGCTACGGCTTAACAGCCTTACCTCACCTTAATTTTTAACGTTCAACGTTTCTTTGACCTTAGCCCTTTCCGGTCCGTATCCGACTGTTTAATTTTACTCGTCAAGGGGAAACGTGTCGGACAGGAGAGGGTTAAAGTGAAAAAAAAAACGATTTCATTGTGACTGAGTCATGAGATAAGGTGATTAATCAATGTTCACTCGTGTGATATTTAATGTTAAAGTGTGATGTTAAATTCAACGAGTGAATTTAACATCACTCGTGAAGCTTGAACAACCACTCGCGCCCACGACCCTTTGTGGTCGTTAAGCTTCACCCGCGATGTTAAATCCTTCATCTGACACTTGTGACCATTGATGAACCCTCACTTAACACGTTGCAAACATCGCAAGACCCTAATCGGTGACGTTCGCCGCAATATGAGAACTAGGTTTAGCTTTTCCATGCATGCTTCTGTTGTACAACAACAAATTGCGGCAAAAGAACTAATGAAGAAACAAATGCAAAAAAACCCAAAACAGAACAGTACCGATAAGAATGGAAAAAATCATGCATGAAAGGATTAATGCCTTTGCTTGCATTGAAGCTTTTATCTAGCTTCCAAAACAGATAGAAAACGGAACCGTTCTGGCGACATCCTTATGCTATAATCAGTGACAATATTAACGGGATACGAACTCCCGAAATTATCAGTCTCCCCGTCCCCATTTTCAATGTTGAATTGTGAAAAAACGTTATTTTTGAGTAATTCTTCGCCCTGAGACCACCAAGTCTGATCATTCCTAGTTATCAAACAACCATGAACATATATTAGATTTTATGACCTCTTTAGTAGCAAGTAATAATTTTATGAGGGGCCCGGTGTAAATTACCAATGATTGTAGCTTGCGTCACTCATACATGCAACAATCCACAAATTAATCGATATAATAATTATTGATCCTTATCAAATCCCGTTGTTCTATCATTGCGTCTTATCAACGACCTTAGCTGTCCTTTCTTTTAAACAAATGTGTTTTTCATCAGGTTAATTTTGATAGACTCGACGCAGAGCGGTACCAAAGTGGTAATGGGCGACTGCCCTTACTACGTACGAGAAGCGGAAGATTGACGTTGTTGGCTTTTCAGTATCGCATCTTTTTTGCAAGATATTCAGCTGTTCCTAAATGGTAAATCAGATGCTCGTGATGCATGTTTCCTCTCCTGTCTAGAAATTTGCGCACTATCCATAGTTGTTATGACGTTAGGTCTGTTATGTCAAATTATAAATAAACATTGCCTACTAACTTCTAGGATGGTGATGTATGGTTTGGGCCAGTAGGAAGTTATACATTACTTAAACAGCTGTAATGTAGAACATTGTTGATTCTATACCGGATGTGCTGAATAGTACAGACAATTCCAATAATAAGCAGATTAAGATAATCATAGAAACATTACATAATTGAATATGCGGTAAAATACTAAACTAAATATCTAGTAGGGTATAAAACGACAGTCCCACTATCAGAGGTAAGCATTCTCGATCGTAGTCTACTGGTCTGGCAGTTCATTCTTGATGGCAGTCGTTACTATTGGTAAGTGTTTGATTCAGAAGAATCTCTGTTCGAATTTATAGTTAAGGAGTGCTTCTTTTGTCGTGAATACACAGTCATGCCATTTGACAGATGAATTCTTGACGTCTAAAGTACATCGTTGGACTTTATAAACGTCTGTTTGACATATCTATCTAAATCTTATCTTGGAAATAAGTAAATAAACAAAATTAAAAACTATTCATGCTTTCTAGTTGTGTCTAGTAACATTTGTTTTTAAACACATTTATTTATTTATTTATTTATTTATTTATTTATTTACAAGGAAAAATTAGCATAGAAATGTCAAACAAATGTTTATAATGTCAAACGATATTCTTCAGAAATCTGGAATTTACCTATCTTTTGGGCCGACTTTGTATTCACGACAGTAGAAGCAGTCTTTGACAATAAAGCTAAATTGAGAGTTTATCTGAATCAAGTGCTTACTGCTTACCAATAATAAATGTTACGATCAAGAACGAACCACCACACTTCGAGACTACGATCAAGAATGTACCTCTGAAAATGGTATATTATAGATAATGATATATTATAGATAATGATATATTATAAATGGTATATTATAATCGAGTATGAAAGGACAGAACGTGCTTTTATATTCTATTATATATTCTATTTTTAGTATATTACCTCGTTTCAATCACGTATTGTTTTTAAACTTATCTTGATCCTCTTAGTCATACACAACCTATACTCGCCCGCGATGTAGCACAACTTGTCCGCCATTTCTGGTGATCAAGGCACAATATCCCCTTGTTTCCAACAGTGAAAACAGCTTGCATTTTCAACTGGTTAAAAATCAGTTTGAGCAGAGTGTTTTCACACAACCTCGACTGGGCTAGTCAAGCTTATCCTGGTAAAAACAGGTCCGTAATTGTCATAAATTTCTTAGTCATGGCTGAAACTGTCTGCATTACCAAGCAAAGGTGTCGGAACAACCATAAAAGTAAGGGACCACTGAGATCCCAATCTCTATATAAGTACTTCAGAATAGAATCTAGAGTGGTCCACAGTAAAGTTGTTCGTGTAATGACATTATTTCTAATTTACGGCACTATTATATCACCATTCTCGGACTTTCCATAACGCAATGATCATTTATAACTGAATTGTAAAATAAAATGAGCCTAGCTCCAATATACGAACATGAACAGTCGGAAACATAGACAAGTCTAAAATAGATTTATTGGTTCAATAGATTTGTGGCTCTGCTATGTTTTCAAAAGATGAATTTTCATCTTCGTATATTGAGCTGGGCCGGGGCAGCGTTGAACTTGTCTCTTTGACTAGTAAGTCTTTGCTTGCGCTAGAGCTTAGCTACTATATTACCCATTAAATCTGGTTCACATAAACTCGGTAAGTAAACATAAGACGTCGCAGACAATGGCGTACCCAGGGTTTATGGTCAGGAGGGGCAAATAAGAGAAATGAATTATGTTTGTAGAATTCTTAAACTTATTTGTCTAAAAGTTTGAACACTTAACCACTGTATATCCATATCTAAAATCCATTAAATCGCACAAGAATGTGCAATGTCAATCCATGCAACCAGTGGCTTAACATTGATGCCCCGACTTATAACATAATGTGGCCCTTGTGAGTGAAGTAAGCAAGCTTTTGGCTGAGGCCTTTTAGGCCCTCTGGTGGGGGTCCAAGGGGCGAAGCAACTCGACGGGTAGAGTGATTTAGCATTTTAAAAGCTCTAAGAATCGACTTCAGAGGCATTATTATTATTTTTATTATTTAAAAATATTTTAACATTGTAACCTTTCAGTGTTATACTGATATTCAAAGGTTCGTGTGTTTCCCTTACATAACCTAATTAAGCTACGTAATTGTGATATTTACAACAACAAAAAAATCTTACATATACTCTAATTATTTTAGGAACTAATCTACGAACTATTTACAACACTAAGAATTAAATTGGCAGGAACTCAAGTTCTACTAATCAAGATTGACTGTTTTTATTTTCTTTTTGAAAGATGCGATTGAATAATCAAATGTTTCTTGAAGTAGAAAGCTTGGTAGCGAGTTTCGTGACGCAGCTCCTCTATATGAAAAACTTTTCTTTAAGAAATTCGTGTTAGGTTTTGCCAAAGAAAACTCTATTTTATTATTCCGTAAGCTGAAGTGAGAATTGTCTTGGAAATTGAAAAGTCCTAATAAATAGTTGGGCACAAAACCTTTAGTAATTTTGAACATCACGATAAGTTGGAGTTCCTTCAGAATTTTAGTTATTACATTATATCTTTAGATGAGATGTAATAAGTAATTAAAATTAATTAAAGGTATCTATAATAATATAATAATAATAATAATAATATTATATAATATATAATAATATAAGTAATTAAAGTAATCAGATGGTGGAAAATACTAATTTGATCCAGTTATAACTCGTGCGGTTCTTTTTTGTAATTTATATAATTTGTTCAGGTGTGAGTTCTATCATTCCAAACATTTGAGCAGTAATTGAAATGAGGCAACACCAGAGCATTGTATTTTCTAATTAAAGTCTCTTGAGGAACAAATTGTTTCGCCTTTTATAACAGGCCAATATTTTTCGAAATCTTTTTACACTACTCTTCCTTGTATTTACCCATATCAATTGCTCGTCAATTATCACTGTAAGTAATTTTCTACTTGTTACTCGCTTAGTCTTTTGCCTATCAATGGTTATAAAAGGCTTGTCATCTGAGAACGTTTCTAGTCTCTGACAAGATCCTATAATCATGTATTCGGTTTTCTCCATGTTCCAACGTTAGGTAGTTGGGCAATAATCAGTTATGAACATTTTCAATATCAAAATTCAGTTTCTCCTCGATTTCTGAGACAGTTTTCGCCTCAAATGTTAAACTGGTATCGTCGGCAAATAAGGAGGGGTTTGTTTCTTTGAGGGATTTCGGCAAATCGTTGACGTACAGAAGAAAAAGTAAAGGTTCGAGATTAGATCCCGGTAGAACTCTACAACTGATGACTCTCGAGGTCGAAGATTTTTCGTTTACTTTGCAAATTTGCTTACGGTTGTTAAGGTAGGACTTAAACCACTGAAGAGCGGTTCCAATGATACTATAATATCTAAGCTTTGCTGTTAGAATCGCATGGTCAACGGTATCAAATACCTTTTTTAAATCAAAGAACAAAACACCATTAATAAGACCACGGTACATGTTTATTAGCCATTGGCTCAAGGAATGGAGGAGTGCAGTTTCGATAGAGTGATTCTTTCGAAAGCCAGATTGAAGAGTATCAATAATTGTGTTACTCTCAAGAAACGTTATTAGTTGTTGAAAAACAGTTTTTTAAGGAGTTTTGCAATAACTGAGATTGCTGCGATTGGCACGATAATTTCCACAATCAGTTTTTGATCCTGATTTGTAAATGGGAGTAACAGGCTATTTTCAAATCCTCAGGAAATACGCCAGTGTGAATGGATAAATTGAAAATGTGGACAAATGTGTCTATTATGGCGTCGCCTGCACCTTGACATCATCACATCAAAAATAATAACGATAAAACAAAGTTTCAGTGCGTACATGAATCGGTTTGGAGAAACTCAAGGGGTACCATTTTAAGCCTTTCAAAATGGTCGAAAACAAAGATTAACATTTGAACGGGATACCCAAAGGGTCCTTCACATTTAACTTTTGGGTTGACACAACTATTCATACTTTTTTGCACAAATCTAGCAAACAATTATTACTTATCATTTGTATTCTAAAAGTTGGATTGTAACAACAGGTTTATTAGGAGAATCACCTCAACAGTCCCGTTAAACAGGAAAAAATAAACCCTGGGTACGCCACTTCTCCATTCTTTAGGGAAACAATGAACAATTGCGGGCTTGACAAGACATTGTCAAGAAACTATCTGATAGTTAATGGTCAGTTGAACCTTGGCAGTCGAGGGTCAAAAAAAGGAGCTCGTGTAATTTAGTTTATTCGCGATTTAATTATATTCATTTCAACTGTTATCTAGAATGTCGAGTCTACGCAATACGCATTCACGTAATGTCTAGACTGTCAGAGGCACTTTGAAAGATAAGGCTGCTAAAATGCCATATCGTGCTGGTAAAATGCCATAAGATGAGCATTGCCGAATGGAAACGGTCATGAATAACGGGAGATTTTTTAAGAAAAGCGTCTGATTTGTCAGTACAATCCTGCTAGACACATTTGCGTTACAATTATGTTGGTATATTTTATGGGCGACTACAAAAGTTGTAATTTCCAAATTCAGTAACAGTGCGGCCTTTGAGAACTTTTGACGAAAAACCTTGCACAGTGCATGGTTAACCTTGAAATGGCAAAACAAAAAAGGAGGTGGTAAAAATTTCGGATTAGTGACACTTTAAGAAGCGAGTGAGAGTCCTTTATCGGATTTGAAACACGAGTGCCCACAACTCCGTGTGGTGCGTAGGGGACACATATCTACATATCTACTTATAGACATGTATATATATACGCATGCATATAATTTACATCCATACATACATCTTTTCATACATCGTATTTGCACAAATAAACGCCCAAATCATTACAAACTCAGTGCCTTCGAGGAGACGTTTGTTAGAGGGGCGTTGGATTATTACGACGCGTTTATTTTCGGGGTGTTTATTTTAAATTTTATTAATAATTTAAGAGAAAGGTTAACGACTAATATCAAATTTCAACTGCATACACACCAATAACTAGAAAATCTTCAACATTCCGTATGTGTAACCATCTTTAATTTTCCACAATGCACCGGTTCGCTTAACTTATAAGCTATTATTAAGAATTGTTTACAGTTGCCTTATAAGTACAGTCAACTTTCCCTAAAGCGGACATCCTCGGTACCAGCTGTAAGGATCCGCCTAAAGCCAGTTTTCGACTTGCGAATAAATTCGCGAGAATTGACATTTCTTTGTATAAATTAAATAGGTTTCTCATTAGTTACAGTCGACAGCCCATGAAACAAAAAAAAATTCGATTCTCACGAATTTATTCGCAAGTGGAAAACCGCCTTTAGAGAGATGTCCACCTTATACAGGGTGTCCCAAAAAAACCGAAAACTATTGAAATCACCAATAACAATTTAATTGTTAGAATTTGAATGCCTTAGCACTCTGTTGGTCCCCACGATTGCATAAATGATTGATATAAGTAATTTGCTTTAAATTCCCACGGGCAAAAAATCGCGCACTTTACAAGGCGATTTTCTTACCTAAATTTTAATACACGCACCTTGTCAATATTTTACGCATCATTACGTTCAGCTTTTTCGTAGGGCATTCAAATTTTAACAATAAGTGATTTCAATAGTTTTCGGTTTTTTTGGGACATCCTGTAGAAAGCTCATATGCCGCAACACCAGACATTTAAGACATCATACCTGGAACGCAACCTTTATCAAAAGCAAAATTAAACGTTCACAGTCCCCTTACGCGATGTTAAGCACACTTTAAAGCCATAAACTCGGCAATAAATCGGTTGGAGAAATGCATTACAAAAGAACAAGATAAAATAACAAAAGCAGTTCTGCAAAACCAGGGACAAGAACAGGGAGAAATGAAAACGGGTGAATTTCATAAATCGCCTAAACGGTCGCACAAATAAGTCACTGCATTGATTTTTAATAACAAGTTAATAAAAGATTACACATTCTTGTCAAACATGTCTAGCGTGATGTGGGTAATGCACGTAAATTTGCATTTCAGGTGCCCGGCTTCATGGATATTTTGGACCAAAATTCTTCCAAAGGGTGTCCGCTGTCCGCTTTAGAGAAGTATCCGCCTTATAGAGAGTCAATCTACAGGGAAATATGTTATGTACGGCCGGGACTAGCTAGTTGTGTCCGCCTTAGAGAGGTGTCCGCTTTATAGAGGTGTCCTCACTGGGAGAGTTGACTGTATCTATTTGTAAATACAGGAACGTATTTTATAAAGATTGACTTGAAAGTAAACTTTTAAGTAAATGCTTTATCGAAAAACACTGTTAATTAGTGTTTGTAAATATTCTGATTTTTTCACGATTTTTTCCACCCATAAAGTCGACATGTTCTTAAGAAAAGTCTTCAAAAACTCATTAATAATACATAAGGAAAATATAAAGGAAAATCACAACCGTGTCGTGTGTTTAAAAGTGATGAAAACACGCTTACTTTTCTCCGCAAATTTCTGCGGCTTAGAAAACATTAATTTTTATGAATCAGCGTATCAAGGGATTCGTGTTTGAAGTCATTTAAAAAACACGCTGTTCGTGCTTTGTCTGATCTAAAACACTAAGCTGTCGCCTCGTGTTTTAAATCAAGTAAAGCAGCCCTTCTCGTTTTTTATATATTACCTAACCTCTAAGAATGATCTTGATTTTGTTTAATTGGACAGTTCAAATCATGACAAATTATGACATCCATTTTCCCACCTCGGATAACCAGGTTGTTCTGTAATATGCAAATGAGTAACATGAGAAGCCAGAAGTTTCGTATGTAATTTTAATTTCTTTATCCACTTCTCCAGCAGAGCTTTCAATGGTCCAAAATATATTCGGCATGCATAGAACATTAAATTCCCTTTATCGGGTTCAATTTACAAAATTGGATTTTATAAAAATCATAAAAATCCTTCACTCGCTCTGGTCAATAGTCATCCCTTGTCACCGAACTGGCATTATTCACGTTTTTATGTTGTAAAGACACACCAGGTATGTCCTATCTTCTGGATATAATACAAAACGTTGTAAACTAGTTCAAAACGTCGGTTAGGAGAATCCGATGAAAAATGCGTCTCTATATATCAGCTGATTATTCACGATCGATCGCTCCATTCTGTATATCAGGAACATTTATACCTATCTACCACAAAATTGGAATTTAGTTAGATTTTTATACATTCACTTCTTAAATATAGCCAATAAAAACCTTCTACTGTACGCTTGTAAGTCATAACATGTCCAAGAAATTCAATTTTGATAAGAGTACAAACAGTTTTTCACTTCCTTCTGGGTTTCATCATATCCTTTGAAACAGACTTTATAATAACGCGAACGTTTGTGTTGTTTGTCTCATTTATGACGGCCTGAGAATTTTTCCATGTAAGTAAGTAGGTAATCATGGGTTCTTTCTTTCCTTTCATCGTTACTGGTCCACGCAACTCAAAGTTCAAACTGGGGTCTCTAGGTGACTGAAGACATCTATATCAGGGAATAGACAATATTTGAATTATTAAAATGAATGCGAATTGCAGTAGATGATTATTGAGATCCACTTGTTTTTAGCATACCAAAACAGCTAAGCAAAATGTCAGGAAAATTAAAGTTAAATATAAAACAAAAGACACAATTCAAAAACAAACATCTCGTAAAATCCAACATTCGAATCAGAAAACAAGATGACTACGTTCATTGGTGATATTTCGTCTTTATTTCGAAGGGATCGTTGGCCGTCGTGGTTTCTTAAAGTTCAACATTCTTGTCTTTACGAAGTCCTAACAAACGGTGAATTCGCCCAAGCTTTACTTTTCCATGTTTAGAATTTCTAACCAGCTCTCTGTGAAGCTCTTTTTATAAGGCCAAAATTTCAGTTCAAGATAGACTGACGGATTTTGGAAAAGTAAAAGGACAGTCAGTCTTCTAGACAAAGAAATTCAAAGCGTTTTTCAGTTCTTTGAGTGCATTTTCGTCCATAGATACGTTATTGTTCCTTAACCCTGATTTTCACAAGGCAGAATTTCCCATGCGAACAAAATTTTTGCTTTGTTTTTTCTAATTAGTTCCACCTCAAAGTTCCAAAGACAAAGTGAAAATTTCGTCCGCGCAGAAAATTCCACACAGTGGAAATCGGGCCTTAGTATCAAAAGTCATGAAGCGTTCGATGACTGATATACTCAAACGCTATAGGCGTATTGGTTGAAGGTGCATGTGCAAATCACGTTATCGGGGTGTGTGCCTTTATCCAGGGAAGGTTATACGGGCCATAAGGTACCCATTTAGTTCTAAACCACTGTACACAACTGTCACTCACTGATAAGCAGGTTCTGAGACGTTGATCTTTCCTTTGTCGCCTGTTGTTTCAGTTCTGCTCGCAAGATTTACTGTGTTGCCAAACAAACAATAACGCGGTAATTTCTGACCCACAACACCAGCGACAACTTCACCGGAGTGGATTCCGACAGTGATCTGAGAGGGAGGATACAAACTACCGTAAGAGGATACATAAATACATTAATGGCAGGTGGTCGAAACAATCAAATAAGAATAAAATCAAATTTGTTCACGATTCATGAAACTGACACTAATTTCATGAGACATTGGAAAATTTTTCAGTTTCTCCACGATTTCCTGAAACAATACATGGATGTTTTTAAGTAATGTTTGATAAGACAAGCAGCAATGCTTTAACGAGTCTGAAATACGAGGCGGCAGCCGAGTGTTTTGGCCTTGATAAAATAACCACAGTACAGCGCATGAAACGGCTTCAAGAATAAAACCTTCGTATGCATTCAATTAGGAGCTAATTTTGAAAAAAATACCTTTGTCTGAGCTGACAGAAACCTACGAGTTCATTGTAAGCAGCCATCTGGTTTCTATGGCCTCTTGATAACCGAGAGCGCAATTTGTAAAAAGTGTAAGCAAACTATGACTCAGTTACATGCATCTTACACGATTTTACTATTTATGTTGATGTGAATCAGTAGCACTCACCAGGGAAAGGTTTGGGGGCTTAAGTCCACCCTTTAAGTACTACGAAACGACGATGACATCCTACGTCAAAACCGAGGAAGAAATATTTAATGAGCGAATCAGACTCTCCGCAAGTGCGAATGAAGGCTCATTGAATGGATGCTACTTGACGACTTAATTTCTAGAACAGTCCATTGTTTATTTCACAATCATAAGCAACGTTGTCATTTCCAACGTTGCAAGCGTGGCAGTTTGCAGAACACTCATAATGAAATCATAAAAATATTTCTCTCATATCATACGCCCAGAAAATGGCTTGATTTTCTTTGTTTTTAAACTTTCAAACATCGTGGCGAGACATGCCCCCTGGCCTGGAAAAGTTTGCTTAAAATGCTGCTTCTCCATTTCTCTTCTTCCAATTATATTTCGCTTTTTATTTGATATTTATTGGTATACGAGTTTAAGGATGGAAGATTTCCATTTCAGGGTGTCCTTGGGGTTTTATAAGTGCAGCTGCTTATAAATTTTGAGCGGTAGCTAATTTCTAGATCTTTGGTTACCTTTGGAACGCTGGTAACATCAGGGTTACGTCTTTTGAATGGAAATACTGTTGAAAACGCTGGAATTCATTTTCAGTGGGGTCGATTTGATATTAAACAGAACAACACAAAAACATTTGCAGTCTTGGACAACCACAGTAGAGTTAAGTACTTCGGAAAGTAATAATGAGAGGTGAAGAAAATCGTGCTGCTTTCTGGAGTCGTTATAACCGCCACTGAAATGAAACGAAGACATTGTCTAAGCTAATTCCTACTACAGTAATGCTTTATCTGTTCGATGTTTTCTCCGTTTAGAATAAATGATCGGAAACATTCCCCTGTAATTTCATTTTAAAATACATTTTATCAGAATTCACTAAAAGGAAACAGTATTTGAAAGTTTATACTAAGTCCAAAGTCAGCAGGTTGTGCCTCAAAATTGGTCAGTGTAATTGCCCCAACAAAAATTCCACATGATTTCCCTAACTGCCCTGCTGTGATCTCATGTGATCGCATGTGAAAAGATTGAATCTATTTCAACTTCACATAGAGAAGACTTTTTTATGTGGTCTTTCATATTTTAAAAATTTTCAGGTGCACAAGTTTTACATATCATTAAAAAACACAACAACGGTAACTCCAAAACTCGATAGCATATTTAATTTATTCTACGTTTCGACTAGGCTTTAGTCATCTTCAGGAATGCTGATAACTAAAGCCTAGTCGAAACGTAGAATAAATTAAATATGCTATCGATTTTTGGAGTTACCGTTGTTGTGTATTTTATCAAAATACTCAGTGGTTCCCGCAATTTCTGGACATATCATTAAATTTCACATGTTTTCAAAACGTAGTTAGCATGTGATTCAAATGTGCTCGCATGCGAATCAATTTCAGACGTTCAATTTCACATGTTAAATCTGGCATGCGTAATTTTCATAAGGGTGTGAGTGTGTATCGCGAGGGTTAATAAGTGATGGTGTGTTTTGATGATTTTCAAGAACGGATAGAATGTAACAATTTGTAACTTGAAACAGATTGTTTTTCAGATATCGTGCAATGTTTAAAGAAATATACTCAGAGTTGTGAAGTCATTACCCGAAATGGTTGGCCTCTGATTGATATACTATTTGCAGCATCCATCATGTGTAACGCCATCTTGGCAATGTGGTGCGCATGCGTATGACACCTGGTTGGAAGACCAGATACAGCCATATACTTGTCCCCAACTGTTTCAACCTACAAAATAATATTACATAGCATATGTTCCCATTGGATAATATATAAGTGTAACACTTTTTTAAACAACCTAATTTACCTTCCTTTTCTCTCTCTCTTTTTCACCTTTCCTCTGATAGTCATTCCCTTCCCCCTTAGTTCACTCTCTCTCAAAAGCCTTTCCTTCATTTTTCATACTTTCGCCTTCCTTTCCATTCTCTTTCCTTCATTCCTACCTACAACTTACTTTCCCTTTCCCTTCATTTTCCTTTCTTTTACTTTCCATTCCCTTCTTTTCCTCTCGCTTCCCTTCAAATGTTTTCCTTTCTTTTCCTTCCTCTTACATTTGTTTTACTTTACTTTCAATTCCTCTCTTCTTCCATCTCTTTCCTTGCCTTTCCTGCCTTTCCTTTCCTTTCCCTCCCCTTATCTTTCTTTCCCTGTTCTCCCCTTGCTTTTCTTTCCCTTTCCTTTCCTTTCCTTGCGAACCCTTCCATTCTTCTCCTTTCTATTCCCTTCCCTCTCTCCCTTTTCATATACTTACCTCTCCTCTCTTTCCTATCCTCTATAGACTTTTCAATTTTTTTCCCTTCAAGATTTTCTAAACCTTTCCTTTCGTTTAGTTTCGTTTCCCTTCTCTTCCCTTTCTTTCTTTGGCTTTTCCCTATCTTACCCTTCCCTTCCCTACCTCGCTTTTCTTTTCCGTTCCTTTTGCTCTCTTCCCTTGACCTTTCTTTTCTTTTCCTTTCCTTTCCTTGCTTTTTCCTCCCCTTCCTTTCTTTTACTTCGTTCTCCTCTCCTTTTCCTTAAAACCATTTCGTTTCTTTTTTCTCGCAATTTCCCGACTTCCTCTTCCTTATCTATCTTCCCATTTGCCCACCTGGTGCATCCATTCTAGCTTTCAATACACCAAACCACAAACCTACCTTGTACACATCATCAAACATGTCCATGAGACCATCAAAAGTTAGGTAGATCTTGTTTAGGAGATTAACTATTTCCATTGGCTCTGTAATCTGGTTACAGTAATCGGAGAAATTTACAATTCCACTGAACATCACGGTCACCATTTCAAATCGTTTAGCTTTCACAGGACGCTTTAACCTTAATTCATTGGCGACTGACGGAGGAAGAATGCTGTACAGTAACTTGTCTGCAAGCTGTTGTTCCTTCTTGAGTTCCCGTCCAGTTTGTTGGAGTTTATCTGTCAATATCTGAAGGCGTTGTGTGAGTGCACATTCAGCGTTGCGGTGTTCAGAAAGCAATATTAAATCTCGCGTTGCATCGTGAATGGGAATATCACTCAAGTAAAGTCCTATTAAAAAGATGCATTAGAGGTTCGATTGTTTTGCCGTATTCGTCCATTCTTTTGTCATTGAAATACAACTAAAGACAACAATATAGGCGATGTGTAAAATTGTTTTCTGTATTTAACAAAAGTAATCAAATCGTAACTTCTTGTAAATTATCACGTCATCTGAACTTTTTCTCAGGGTATTTAGGTTGCTCTATTATGCTCAAGGTTTTCTTTGAACAAATAAGGTACAATAAATTTTTGATTTTGGATCACTTCCCATAACTTGGGTAAAGAATTAGTGTGATCGAACACGCTTTACAGTGAACAGCAGGGTTTTAGCCAGTTGAAAGGCATGACGAAAGAAAATAAGAAAGTTTAACTGAATGTTTAGAAAGGCCTGATTACGAGTTAAATACTCAGAGATGTGTATTAGATGAACAACAGAAATCACTGAAATATTAAGACTATAAAAAGTACTAACAAAATAACTTATTGACAACATGAAGACCAACCGGAAGTGATTGTTTCCAAGTAGCAGATAACCCAAAAAAGGCACGCCTGTTGTTCATGCGTTTACTACCCTTAGACCAGTCCAGAGTTTCAATTGTGCACGAGATCTGAGTCGGGACAAAAACCCAGTTCACTCATAAGACCAGGCTGAAACGGCAGAACTAAAGATATTTTCTACAATTACAATTTCAAAGACTTTCGTAATGTTTAGACCTTGAGTTGGGATAACGTTTGTCTATCAGCTCTCCATAACGATAAACTACATCAAGTAATTAAAACTTAAAAGAAAACCTCATACAGTTAAATCATAGTCATACCTAACTAAACCAAATTTTTATCACATCCCTTTTGTGCCAAAACTCCAAACTGGTTTTTGGATAAAAGTTACATGTATATGTGCATGTGTGTATGAGTAGGTATGTGTGTAGGTGTATATATGTATGTGAAAAAATATACGTATGAAACTAACATTTTTACGGCGGCGTAAGACTTCGGTTATTTTATAAAAATAGAATACTGCATAGACAGTGCTAATTAAGGTAAAAAGTTCAAAGGTTGGTAACTGCCGTGACTGATCTCAAAGAAGCGTACGATCAGTCATGGCAGTTACCAACTTTTTACCATCAGTTATTTTACTCTGGCTAACGCGAGACGATTTAGTTCAAGGGAAGAGCTCCCGCGGGAAAAAGTAACGACTACCAAAGCCTCTGCCGAGAGCTTGGCAACGTCAGACAACCTTTAACTCTTTCCCTGCGGCAGAAGTCTTCTGTTGTTTTATTCTGACTGACGCACGACAATTTTACTAGTCAAGGGGAGAGCTACGCCAACTTCAACGACGACGTCATTTATACAAAAGGAATGCAAAACAAAGAGAAAGAATAATTTTTATTCTCCAGAGAATTCTCAACACTGTCGTCGTTCTGCATACAACGTCACCAGACTATTTTCACACCTTAAGGACGAGGCCAGCTCGAGGAGTGATAAAAACTGTCACTTGAGGTTGAAATCAACCGAAGACTACAGTCGTTTTAGAAAGACTGGAGCGTTTTAGCTGTCATAAAACAAGCCACAAATATCGAACATGGTGGTCAATAAGCCGTGGTTTCTTTAAATGCCGAAATTCTAAAGGACGTCGTCGTTCAAGTTGACGTCGTAGATGTTAAGGTCCCTAATGTTTGCACGCCGCAGTAAAAGGATTGTTTGGCGCGCATGTTGCTCTTGGAAACGCTAGGTTCCTGACAGCAGCAGGGCCTTTCAGTAATACGTCACAGCCCCGTACACAGTTAACTAAATCGAGTTCAGTATACTGAGATTAATACTGGCATTCACGTTCGTTCAAATATCTAAGAGGTCATGGGTGACAATCAAGCTTACAACTAAGAGCACTTTACTTACCTTTCTCGTTCAGGCCGTCTAAGTTTAAGACCATGGGTGAGCAAATGTAACAAACACAGTCCGCCTCTTCCAGGTACAACATCTGTCCCTTAAAACGCATGGTTGGTGATTCGATCCTCTGCATGTCGTCTTCGGAGACCGTGGACAACATGGATGAATCCAACGCTCCTTCTTTGGTCTTGAGCAAGAACACTGAATTGGTACGGGACAGGATACCATCGAAGTTTGTCTTGATTGGGGGGCGCACGATCTCAAGTATTTCGTTAACTTTCGTGCGCCCGACCATTAAGGAGGGAAGGACTCTCCTCATTGATATCCCAGCTTGAAAAACAATCATCTCTCTGTCAAACATAATATGAAACGGAACAGCTTTACAGAAGGTGGTAGTACCAAGAGTTGCCTTATACGCCGCGACTTGGCAGTCTTCCTTTACCATTCTCGATTGACGGCGTCGGGGTAATATTTTGAGCGCTCCAGAAATATCAGTTGGTCGGACCAGTAGTTTTGAACAACCCTCGTCTTCATCATAGGAATCTACCACTACATCAACAGAACTTTGGTACAATTGCTTAGCGATCGTCTTAATCAGGCCAACCACCATGTACTGTAAGCCATTACGAACAGAATAATAATAAACGGTCAGAACGTCACTCCCATGTTGACTTTCCACACGAAAGGACGGTGCTTGCATTCCCGGATAGCGGAAGAGTAACTGTTCGTGCAAGTTGTCCAATCCTGAGAGAAAGTCCTTCAAATTTCCGCCCATACAGTGAAGAATCTTCGCGAATTCTGTCGAAAAGCAGTGCTCAAAGAACTTCTCCCCAAACTGCTCCAGGAGCTCATTTCGCCTCATACCTGTTCGTGAAATAAGCAATATCAGCTTCAATGAGTTACAAACCTTAATATGACATGCATTTTATGTATATGCCTTGATTGGACAAGCCTCACTTTCAAACAGGATACAGAGACATGGCCTACTTCATTTTCATTTCATATTAGAGTACATTGCGTGAGGTGAGCGTTAAAGGCTCTTTTATATATAATCGCTCACGATCACTATTGATCACCCACGATCGCTGGGATAGAACACGTTCTATCCCAGCAATTGAGATCGATCGTGAGCGATCGCCAGCGATCATATATAAACAAAGTTCAGCAATCGAGCGGTCGAAATGTATCCCAATATCCAACTCTTTTTTTGTTACAGTCGCGACGTGTAGCCTGTTGTGAAGGGGGAGGAAAAAAGCAAAAAGTACTCTCTGTCGAACAGACGAAGCTCTTAAAAGAGCGTGTGATGAAGTCCTTGCCATTTTCTCCCATTAAATATTCTCTGAACTCAAAAGCGATGCTTCCTTCGGTTTTTGTCGACGAGCTGTCTTCCTTTTAAATATAGAAGCAACAAATAATTCGCTTGAAGCAGCAATTCAACTTCGTTCTCCATCTTTTACAACATACAACTGAAGCCGTGTGCTAGTGTATTCTCGAATGCGCATTGATTTTGATATCTGCTGAATTATATGTAAGCAGGAGCTCACGCGCACTAAACCGAGCGATCATATGGAAACAAATGCTAGCGATTGACAGTAATCCACAGCGATTGCTTGGTTGAATGGTTTCAGCGATCAAGCGATCAACAGTGATCCCCGGCGATTACGTGTATATGGAAATCAGCCTTAAGGCCCGTCTATACTTGCAATTTTGTGCCTCGCGATTGACATCTTGGTGTATGTTTTAAACTGACGAGAGCAGCATTGACGAATCGGAGCGAATCATTAGCGGATATCATGCAGCATAGACTGTCATGGGTTTATTGCATACACCAGAATGACAATCGCAACACACATAATTGCACGTCTAAACGGTCCTTCACACTTGTGATGCAGGAACTTGGTGATATCAAGAACGATATGTGAACGTTCGTGAGCTTGACGGACGTCTACGTATCGCCCATATTATAGTACAGAGACATGGATTACCTCACGACGATTTGAGAAAATCTTGGTTATTTTATAAAACGAACAGAAAATAGCTTTCATGTTCCTGTACTGTGATGGGAACATTTATGACGCCAACTCCACCGGAAAAATATCTCGAAGCACTTGGCTATGCCTCGTATTTCCACTAAGTATTTTTCTGGTTGAAATTACATTACTCATGTTCCTGTCACAGCACAGAGACACTCATGCAGTTAGAGGAGGTGCACTCTGATCGGTCTACAGCTGTTTTTCCATAACTCCACATCAAAATATAGAAATGGTTGTACTCTCTTTTCCTAAGTAACAAAGATGTACATTTTAATAATTTTAATATATAAATATCACTTAGTTGTAAAAAATAGAGTGTGGCGTCGGCAGTGTTGAACGATGTGTAAAAAGCCAGAAGTGTCACGGAAGTGCCGAAATTTACTTGATTAAAAACTGACACAAGCGAAGAAAGCACGTTTCACTTGAACGAAGGGCCGTCGCCTGGTACATCAGTTTCTTATCTATTAAGTTTCGTCAGTTTATTTTCTCAACCAATTCCGATGCAGTGTTTGTTTTCTGCGTATTATTCTCAAAACGGAAACAGAAAAATTTTTTTCGTTGCTCTCATGAAGTTTTAGAACTGAAAAAGACATGAAATAACACTGAATACCCTCCTCTGTTGAGCTCGTGATGATGAGGCTTCAACTCTTTTCCTCATAACAGTAGCTCTAGCAACGACAACTTTGAACCCTTTAACGCTCAGTGTCATATATATTGGATACCTGGAACAAAATAACGAATACGAGGACAAAGCAAAAACAAAGACAGAACAAAGGCCAATAGAAAAAAACTCAAACATGAATGGCCAAACCGAGAATGGTGGGACAGACAGACATGAAATTTCTTGATCATGGTCAACCTCATACCCAGGGCTTTTTACTCGAGCACCGAGTAAAACACCCTGGGTACGAGGTTGGGTCGTCCAATCACTAATAAAAGCAAAGATTCACAACTAAAAGAACAAGCCGTAGTCATGCCACTGAATAAGGAAAGGAAAACTTTTATTCCTTTGCATTACTCTTATGCGTTAAGTCTGATAACGTACAAGCGTGGTTTTTACTTTAGTTTTTACACTAAGTGACCGTCACGACTGTACGGAGTTTCCAACACGGAAAACGGACTGTGGCTGCCACGGAAAAATTACCTATTGTAGTAGTAATACAGATAAATATCCAAAAACATTTATGTGTAACCGCAAATGTCTGTTGGCTGGTAAATTTCACGCGGAGTAGTCACACAACCAATGTTTATCATCATTTGATTGAGGTTAAGCTTCCCTATGGTACGCTGGAGACACAGTCACGTCAAGTCTGATTTTCCGAATATAATCTGGTTTATGCTTCATAGTAACATATTAGTCATTAGGATCAAAATTACGTATTTTACAGTACGATTGAAAGGCAGGAAGACAACTTTGGTATAAATTGTCATGAAGTCGTTTCTAAATTTAAAAAGTAACCTCATGTCTGACATCTCTCTGTGAAATTCGAGGGTAGTAAATGTAATTTCTGCAGTATGTTTACACGCACAACATTTCTTAGGGATAGCTCAAAATAATTTAGACAATAGACGCTGAATACTTTTGATCAGCTGACAATGTTTGGCATCATAGTGAAATGATCGGAAAGGTCTGAGTAGTGCCGAAATGTGACGAGTAGTTTTCTAACGTTTCGAGCGAACGCCTTTCGTCAGAGACAAAACGTAGGAAGATCGAAAAACACGGAATATATATATATATATATATATATATATATATATATATATGTGTGTGTGTGTGTGTGAAAATGATCATGTGACAGCAAATGGCCAATCAGAATGGAAAAACAAAAACAAGTGTAAATGAGATAGTGGCTCGTAACTTGCCTAAAATATCACCGATCAGCAAACCAGGTGGGTGTGTGAAAAACATTGTGGGTGAGTGAAAGCTAAACACAAAAGAGCTAAGTGGCTATTGTTAACGCTCACCCGTGCAAAGCAAAAACATTGGTCACACAGGCGTTAAGTAAAAGAAAAACGTTCATTGAGTCCGTGAGGGTGAATGGTTCCAATTGTAAGGATGGGACGCGACTATTGTTACCGCTTGAAATTTGGGAGATGGCACAAACTTTCATGTCCGAAAGAGAATGATTGGCACCATTAAAATGTCGGGCGACAGGTTTGTCAACGTCTCCATTCCTTACGGAGCGAAGATATTCGGCAAAGCTGTCGGATAAGCGTCTTCCCGTTTCTCCAACGTAGAGCAGACCAAGTCGGCAGGCTTGTAAGAAACAATTTTTTTACAAGCCTACCGACTCACACAGTTACTTATTATTTTCGTCCTCCCACCCCAACCACACCAAACAATCCATCCCATATTCTCAATTTCTGCGACTTGCCGCCTTTGCAGCGATGACAAAGATTTTGAGACAAAACCTTCGGAGATGAGATCTTTTTTTGTCCAGCGTGGCTACCCAACCCATCTTTTGGACACTGCTGTTCAAAGAGCTTCTAGTATTCCCCGTTCGGATACATTAAAACAACGTTTGGAATCAGTTTTTAAAGATAAAATCCCATTAGTACTCACATTTCATCCCTTCAAATACAAAGTTAGGGATATCATTCGCCGCAATTTTGGAGGAACGGGAAGACGCTTATCCGACAGCTTTGCCGAACATCTTCGCTCCGTAAGGAATGGAGACGTTGACAAACCTGTCGCCCGACATTTTAATGGTGCCAATCATTCTCTTTCGGACATGAAAGTTTGTGCCATCTCCCAAATTTCAAGCGGTAACAATAGTCGCGTCCCATCCTTACAATTGGAACCATTCACCCTCACGGACTCAATGAACGTTTTTCTTTTACTTAACGCCTGTGTGACCAATGTTTTTGCTTTGCACGGGTGAGCGTTAACAATAGCCACTTAGCTCTTTTGTGTTTAGCTTTCGCTCACCCACATTGTTTTTGACACACCCACCTGGTTTGCTGATCGGTGATATTTTAGGCAAGTGACGAGCCACTATCTCATTTACACTTGTTTTTGTTTTTCCATTCTGATTGACCATTTGTTGTCACATAACCATTTTCATATATATATATATATATATATATATATATACATATATATATTCCGTATTTTTCGATCCTCCTACGTTTTCTCTCTGACGAAGGGCGTTCGCTCGAAACGTTAGAAAACTACTCTTCACATTTCGGCACTACTCAGACCTTTCCGATCATTTCACTAAGATTTCAACAGTGCCTACGCAGCACCCTATTTTATTCAATGTTTGGTATCATGCGTATTCCACAGAGTACAATGATCTTCCAATTTATGCATAACAAAAAAGCGCTATGCTAAATTTCTGCTTTTAAAACATTCGAGATCCCCTGAATCCTTTATATGAACCTAGGAGTCTTGTTACTTTGGACTACAACATCAAACAGTTATACCTGGATCACGCAATAGTAGACACACCCCAGCTACCCAATAAAAATAATTTCTTTTCGGAGTTATCACAGGAATTGGCTTGTTCAGATTCTTACAGACTGACATTATGATGCTGAGAAGTTTTGGGGGAAAGTAGATCGCGGCGAGAATCTTGAGTAGACTATTTCTCCTCGCAAGTCGGAGGCTCTGGTTAAAATGAGCGATTTAGGGCGATTGTCTTTCTCGATTGTCTGGCAATTATCTCATTACGGAGACTACATCGACATTCTTCCAGTTTTAAAATCGCACTGTGACTCTATTGGAGCACCATTCAAATTTCTGGAACCCTAAACGTATATATACGTCGGCAAAAATGTTTGCGAACGATGCTCAGCAAAAGCATTTGGCAATAGTTTTAATCGCTCCTGGGTCTCCCGTTTTTTTGTATGGACTAATGTTTGCACGCCTCATGTCCTAGGGTTCTTCACAAAGAGAAAATAGCGTGAAGTTGGAAAAACAGGATTCCTTTAACACTTCAGGATGTTTGAGTGAATGATGTCTTTGCCGAGAGCCCATCCATATTTGAGTTCATCCCTTGCCTGGCCAAGCTTATCTGCAGTATGTAGGGTATCGAGTTCCTGCGTATGTGGAAAGTTCCATCAGGTCAACACCGACAACAGAGCGTCAAGGACAACATGGGTCACATTGTTCTCATTAGCAGTCAAGATAGACGCTTGACAAGCACTCCATCGGCTCGGATTTATTGTTTGCTATTTCTCTTATGGATACCTGAAGTACTGCACTGTTTTTATTTTAGTGGAGTTCCATAACTTCCTTAAAGCCTTAGTAGGTACCGCTATATTACCTGATTTTGCCGCGATTGATAAAAAATTCGGCCATGGAAATTCATTTTGGGTGTCTTTTACAGCCACAGTATGAGCTTCGTAAGAAGAGTAAGCCCGGTTCATGTAAACAGCACTTTATTACCACTATGAGTCTCTGGCAAACCTGCACCTTCACATTTCAGCTTCGAACACATGGTGAAAATTAAGGGAGTATAGAGTAATGAAATCTTCATGCATGATTACTTTTTTATCAGAAAATCTATTTTACGGTTTAAATTTGATGTTTCTATTCCAAATACGTATTAGAAGTATGTGAACGCAAAACAGCTTTTACAAAGGAATATTCAAGCAACTTCAGCGAAGTGACGCACACACATTTGGTCGGAAATTCACCAAATGTCTGTCACATAGTGTCCGAAATATGTGGTCCTTTCATTTAAATCCCGTCAACTGTTGCAAAAAAAAATGACAGGTGAATATTTCAACAGCTTTAAGTTTGTATTAAAATTACAACAAGATTACAGGAGAGAAATCTTATGATTGTACGGTTATTGCAACTGTTCGACCAGAAAAGAGTATTACTTCACAGGAAGTGAAATAAATTTGCCACAACAATGACGTAAGGTTGTTGCGAAGTCTATTGTGGCTGCCATAGCTGAATGCCGACCTGTGACTAGACTTTTATATCGTTCATGATGCATTCTCTGCGTTGGAAAGCCAAGAAATCGTGTTAAAACGAATGAGATCGCTAGATTTCATCGACAATTAATTAGGAAGCAGTCACCTTTTCGACAGTATATGGGTCTGTCGGCGTCGTTTAAAACCTGTCTTTTATAACGAAGATGGTCTACATACTCAACTAATTTGACTGAATTCGCCGAGAAATAACTTCACAACTGTTGCATAAGAGTAAAAAAATTTTATTTTTTTTAGCCTTTATAGTGCGAAAAATGAGCAGAAAGTGCTTTTTCCTTGCGTTCTGTAAATGAATAAAACAAAAATTAACGACTTTGAAAATCTAAGCTCAGCCGCGCTGAGACATTCGAAAATCCTTTTCAATAATTTATAGGCTGAAAAGTTTTTTTCACTACAGGCAACCTTTTCGTTAAATTACAAAAGGACAAAAATTCTCGCAATTTAATCCGATTAAAAGAGCGAAACATGGGGTTCGGCACGATGTCCCAACAACGATTCAAATATTTTGAAAACGTCTCCCTTGTAATCAACCCATTTTCAGTCCAGCTAATTGAACAATTTCCTTACTGTCAATAAGCCTCAATCATATTTTACAACACGGAGACAGAGGAAGCGTGAGGGCCAGGGGGTACATTCTCATCCCACTTTTACGTAAAAAAAATCATTTGTCTTGTAAATGTGATATCACAGATTTCACGTTCTTTTGATGAACTCGCTCCTTCCTCGAGCCGAACTCTTCACGAAGATGTTCATATAAGGTTATATCTGCTCCCAAATTTTATGATGATTTTTGAGGAAATATATGTTCTTTTAGAACGCTCAAAATAACCATTATAAACATGTTATTTTTCGTAAGAATAACCAGTTTACTAATCTTTTAGATTTAATATGAATAGTCTATTATCTTTCTACGCTAAATCAATAACAAGTGTTCATAGTTTGTACAATATATAACTATGTTATCATCAGTGAAAATTCCCGGGAGAATTGTTAATTTTTCCTCGACAGGAGGAAAAAGTTCCCCGATTGAGGGCTGTAGCCCCTCTGCCGCTCCTTTGATTAGTGGTATAGGTAATTTGACTCCGTCCTATTTCCAAAGCATTAAGTGTCCTAGCAACGACATGCAATCACGGAAGTATAAGGGATGTAGATGGAGGATAGATGGTTTCCAGTGCAATTTGGAAATACCACGCACGAGCGAGTTTTTCAAAGACTATCAAATTTGCACGAGTCCGAACAGCACGAGTGCTTTTTGATGTCTTTGAAAAATCATGCCATTACCTATTAATAATATACATGAAAAAAGTAATGCAGTGGCAAAAAAGGTAATTCAATTCAAATTACTATGTCACCATTTTTTGGCACTGTGCTACCTGGAAATTGTACTGCTCAAAACCAATCAGAATCGAGAAATTTATTATGTTATTTATATTATTATTTCACTAGCCTTTCTTATACGTAATAAAGTTGCCTGTGAATTGAGGAATATGTGTCTGATTCCTAGCACTTTGCACGGATTATTTGACGTGTTACTTTACGAGCCTTCCTTGACGAAAATAAGGATTCGCTACAAGAGGCAGAGCGAATTAGTGAGACAGAAGATTTTTAGTTTGGTATAATTTGGGCAGCCAGTAACTACATTGCCACCCACTGTTTATAATATATGCGATAACATCATGTTTGCCTCAATTTCTTTTGTTTTTCCCGGTTTCATTAACAACTAATTTACCTCATTGAAATTCATTTGTACTAATACTACCTCCAGTGACGTCAAACCGGGTCGTATTAGTCCTAATACGACCCGGTTTGACGTCATCACAAGTAGTATTAGTTGAATTTCGGCAAGAATGATATTACAAAGCAATATCATGAAATATCGGTGCATTGGCTATCAAACTTCCCGCTCGATTCGGGTCATTTAGTAAACTTCCCTCGGGAATTTTACTAAACGACCCTTATCGAGTGGGAGGTTTAATAGCTAATACACCTCATTTCCTTTCAGGTCACTCGCCAGTAAAACTTTCGGACTGAGTGCGACTCGAATGACTTTATTCAACATTCGCGCTTGCTTGCATGAAGTGAACGTTTGTCAAGCTCTATCATCAGAAAAACGATTTCTGAGCCCCAGACGAGGATCGAACCTGCAACCTTCTGATGACCGGTGAGACGCTCTAATCATTGAGTTACCAAGACTCAGATGGTGAGCTAAGGTGTAAGTTCAACATTTGAGCGGCCTGAGCGAAAGCCACTATATGTTAATAACGTTATTGATCAGATATGTAGTTTGGAAATGTGGGACCTTGGAGGTATCTTGAATAGTTGATAAACTTTTGTCAAGCTCTATCCTCAGAAAAGGATGGCATCCGCTCAGGTCGCACATATGTCGAACTTGCACCATCTGAGTCTTGGTAGCTCAATGGTTAGAGTGTCTCATCGGTCATCAGAAGGTTGTGGGTTCGATCCCAGTCTGGGACTCAGAAATAGTTTTCTGAGGATAGAGCTTGACGAACGATCATCTCTCATTATAGATATCTCCAAGCTCTCGCATTTCCAAAATATACAACTCGTACTTGTACTCGGCTCGTCTGATCGAAATTTTGCGAGTACGCAAACTTGGCCGTTTTCGCGATGTTATGACGTTTAGAAGTCGTAATTGCCTAATTGGCAGTAAAACATTTCACCATTATTAAAGGATCCTAGCAGTTCCATTTGCTGTTCAGGTCCCTTCTGTTGACCTCAGTCGGTTCCAATTCAGCCCTGCTACAGTCCCGTTCCTACAGCCTTCAATCGTTGAAACCTGCCCAAAACACACACACTCAGCAAGAACTGCTGATTTGATTGGCCATAGAATCTATTCTCCATGTTTCTGGCATGATAATACAGTCAAATTTCCAAAACTTTCTTTTCACGGATAGAAAGTAAGTGAAACGTAAAATAGAGAAGCAAGTAAAGTCAGTTTCAGAATTTTAAGGTATCAAGTAAAGTGAATCAATAGACACTCTTTATGCTCGATTTTGATAAGAGACTAAAGCCTGGGTTTGATAATTATACACATTTTGATATATATGTGACTTATGAGCTGCCACCTGAACTCTAAAATGCAGTCTAGGGCCTACATCAACTGGCCTTGCTGTTGGCTATTGATTCACCAGGCGGGAACCCCAATCTCAAAATAAATATCAATGCCCAGCAGAATTTGCGTGAAAGAGACATTCACACAAAGGATTATACTGTGGAAGTATTTAATAAGATGTTTGTTCGTTTCGTTGCGATAAATGCAGCACCGTTTGAGAATAGTTTACATACATCATAGCAACAGGTCTAAATATATACCCTGTAATTACAAGCGTGAACTTAATTAAGTCGGTTAACCAATCAGAACCAAGAACTATAAATAAACGTTATAATGCAGACTAACCAGCGAAGAAAGAGACGAAAAGTCAGTCATAACAAATAAACAGGGGCGGAACCGATATTTCAGTTAAGGGTAGGCTTGAATGTATTAATGAGCAGACATTCACCAAGTAGAAGTTCAGCCTCGTAAGATGAAAGAACTTTAAAGTCTTCATAGGAAACGGGGTGTCCAACGTCACGATGATTCGAAAAGAACACTAACGAGAAGCGGGATGAGTTATCTTTTTCCTATAAAGACCGAAATTTCTGTGTGTCAAAAACTCGTGAGTGCAAATGTCGGGATGCTTTAGCCACGTACGTAGTTCTGCAGCCATGTCACTTAAAACTATACAGAACATGCGACCCAAGACAAATCGGAATTCTATCCTTAATATGGAAAGTAATGGAAAAGACAAAGAGATAGGGAAGTAACTAGTCGAATACAAATTTATGGGTAGGCAGAAAAAAGAGCTATATTCAACTGAGTGCGAATTTCAAGGAAGTGTTGCATGGTCAGTAAATGACATCCAAAAGTAAATGACATGTTTACAGTGCCGGGAACAGCTGAAATCTTACAAGAGAATGATACTGACGTTTCGAACGAAGCCTTTCGTCGGATTGAAACGTGAGATAATACATAATGGGTGATATTTTGATAGGTAAAAAAGCCATATAACGAGAAAATAACCAATGAGGTTAAAAATTCAATAACAAAGTACATAACAAAGTGAAAAAGAAAGGAACCGACAGAGGAACTAAGGGATTAATGCAAATGAGTGGGTGTTGATTAAAAATTAAAAAAAGAGGGAAAAATCAAGGGAGCAAAGGATGCAAGGCAATGTTTTCATCCGCCTATCTAAGAAATAAAGCGTACAAACTTATGATTTTATCCGCCCATGCCAGAGAAAAGCAGTAACTTTGAGAAGGATTAAGTGAAAAAAAAAACTTTCGTTTAATACCATGGGGATGAGCTGTTCCAAGTTTAAAAGTGAGACATTTTTCTTGCTTTTTGCGGCTATCATTACCCTCGGAAAATGAACAAACTTTCATATCTGAAAACGAGAGGTTAGTACCACAAAAATGTCGTGAAACGGCTCTGTCAACATCTTTGCTCTTTACGGAACGAAGATGTTTAGCAAATATATCGGAGAGATCTGTCGCTCCACTTGTTTCTTCAATGCTTTACTCGGTATATAAGCTTTATTTTTAGATCTTGGTTGTGATTGATTTATCGACTTAGGCCCAGTTCAAACGTCAGAAAAAAATATCATGTGCCGAATCTAATGTTAATGAGCAAAATATTTTATTCAAACTGATTTGCATTTGATTCAGCAGGTATAAAGCTCGACGTTTGAACTGGGCCTTAATTAGCTTCACGCTTGAAAATATTACATATTTTGACCTGTTACTATGATATAAATTATTCCCTAAAGATGTTGCATGTTTAGCAAAGGAAAATTTAACATGCTCTTAATATGTATATCTACATTCCTTCATGTAAATGACTCTTCTGGGCATATTCTGCTGGGCATTGATATATATTTTGAGAATGGCATTACTGTTGCTGGGACCCAATCAGTTCCCTCCCAAAAAGTTAATGGCAAAGCCATTAAAATAAATCTATAGATAAAAATAAAAATAAAAATAGAATCAAAAAAACAAAAATTAACAATCCCAGGCGTGTGTAGGGTATGCATCTGTTTTGTGTTCTTATTTAGTGAATATTCACAGATTGGTTTTGGGGTCTTTTTAATTTTTCAACATCTCTATGTTTGATACAAGTGTTTCCATGTACATAAAGAAGTATTGGTTCCCAAAATGGTTTAAGATAGGCCAAGAGGGAAAATTCCCATTTTCAAGTCTCAAAACTTGGAGATGGTGTTTCAAGATGGTGAGAAGGGTATTTTAAGGAAGCTTTCAATGTAACTGATAAGATCATTTCAGTTTACTGAGTTCAAGTTAACAATAGATCTGTAATGATGACAGAGTTCACACAAATTCTCCATTTGCATACCTATGCATCCAAAAAGGTGGATTTATTCAAATTCCATTGGAGTGCAGAATGGCCAACAAGCAAGGTGCCATGCAGAACTCCACTCCACTAATAAGGATTGCTTCAAATGTAATTATGGAATGTAACTGAAAACCCATTATGGAAAAATGTGCTAACTAGAAGACCCAAAGCATGACCTGAATTGTTTATTACTATTAACCCATTAAGGAGCATGGATAAACTTTAGAATTTCATTCTAGCCAATATCTAGCTAATGCCAGATGGTTTTATTAAGCAAAGTAGGACACCTGTCCCTTAATGGGTCAACTGCTGACTTGTTTAACCTATTAAAGGGTAACAACATACTTTAGAACATCATTCTAGCTAATGCCAGATGATTTTATACAGCAAAGTGGGACACCTGCCTCTTGATGGGTTAAACAAGTTTTCCTTACCAGAAGTATTAGCATTTAAACTGCAATCACAAAAGGTAAGCATGCAAGTGTTTCAGTTCCTTCCTGTCCTGAGAAACATTAATAAAACTCTTCCTTTATTACTGTAAAACCAAAATTTAATTTTTAGTCTAGGGGATTATCCTTTGGACATATCTGTGAAGTAGATGTAAGCTCTTATACTGTGGTGTGTGCACTGGTTGTTCTAACCTGAAAGTAAAAATAATAACTAGAAAATTCATGTCATCATCAAACCTCTCTTGAATCTACTGTCTACAATTGAATAGATTGAAAGCTGACTATCTTCAACACTGGTCTACACATATCCATAAACTTGATACTTCTTAAAATACAATTCTCAATATTTTTAATGCAATCATCATAGAGGAATATCGATACCCTTAAACTGTACTGGAAAAAAAACTTTTCAAAGGTCTTAAAATTTCAATTTTAAAATTTCAGTTTCAGAAGGAGAACTAGGACCCCTTAAATACAACACATTTTCACAACTTTCAAAAAAATATTGATCATTCAACACTGCATTCAATTTATTTACAACATACACTAGTGCACAACATATCAGGTGAAAATTGATTTGAACTAAATAAAAAAAGGAAGATTAGGGCACCCACACTGCATACCCACTTCAATGTCTAAGCTGTAAATCTTGGAGCACAATTGTATGTCCCCACTTTTATCCTCCTGACTCAATATTCAATAACAAAAGCCAGTCATTGTTGAGCTGGCCAGGGGAAATTCTTATTTTCAATAGGCAAAAGCAACACGGCTGAACGTTAGGAAATTTTGATGTCAATTTCAGAATCCCAATAATTACAGTGACTTTCAATGGCTCAAGAGTTTGTGCAGCTGCAGCAACATGCAGTGAAAAAGTAAGCATAAAAGATAGTGCTGATGCAGACCTATGAAGGTAGGTGACTGGATGTCATAAAAATATAAGTCAGAAGATCAAAAACAAATTGAAAACAAATAAGAAAATAACTAAACCAAAACAAAAAAACAAAAAAACACTTTGATAACAAAAACTTACACTGACTGATCCATGAAATATGCCATCAAAATGCTGATTCAAAGACCAGATGGTTTTAAAAACATAAATTACTGTTTTTAAATTAATGTGAACGGTTCCAGTGTGCTTTTTAAATATTTACAGTGCTTACGGAAACCAAACCAATGTAGAGCTTCCTGTGTACTGAATTCGATTCAGTCAAAATTTGCCTGCACAATAGGTAATAACCCATATTAAAAAATATGCAATTTAATGCTGCTTGCATGCATTTTCTATCACACATCTAGTTACACATAGAGTAAATCTGTCATGGTGAGCGAAATTCAATCAAACCTCCATCAGTTTAGCAGCACGTTTATCTAATGTCAACATGAGGCCGAACGTATGATTCACAAATGCAACCAGCGCATTATTGAAATACCACATCTTAAACTTGGGTAAACCGCAGAGTATATTTTTCTGGTTGCACTGAAATGCACTATCAAATTAAATTTCTTTTCAAAACCATTTAATTAGCACTTTTTTTAGACAGGGGCACGGGAGAGCACTAGATGAGTGTTGTTTCATCGATAGCACGCTGATCAACCAAATTCAGACCTCATAAACTGCAGAAAGAGACAATTAAGTCTGATATAACTTTGTCAATGTTTGCTTCATCAGAAAGCTGCGCGAAACACTTATATGGGTCGTGCTGATATTATGAAATCGTGCCAACATCCAGATGCTGTTGACTCTGTACACCTATCATTTTACAGCAACCGGATGAGCGAAACAAATAGTGGCGATCCAATAGCCAATAATCAAAAACATCAAAATCGAAATCTGAAGCTGTATAATGACATGTGAGTGTTCAGATTAGTTATTTAGGTATGTTATCTGGCTGAAGGTTTTTGCTAAGTTGATAAGTTAAATTGCACGTTAAAGAAGCACAACAACTGCTGTACATGACCTATTTGGAAACAGATGATCCTGAAAACCATGTATGCATTGTACAGTAGCTGCTGTTACTTACCAAGAACCTCACAGGCAACGCTGACCAAGTCAGACAGATCTTGATCGTTGTAGATACGTCTTTCATCAAATGAGTACGTATCTTCATCTCCAAGATTTGCTTTGTCGCTAGAAAATGATAACGTACCCAAAGCCTTCAACAGTCTGATGTAAAACTACAATAAATTGCCATCGTGTAAAAGCATCGCGTCCTACTCCTCGTGCGGTAACTTTGTCGTCAAGTTATGCAGGAACTTTCTATTATTCTTGTAAATTAAATCTGCAATCTCTACATCAGCCTTACCAAATTTCTTCCCAGATGTCTGCTCCGTAGTCTTGCTCGATCAATTTCTGCAATGCACGATAAACAAAGCCGTACATTTTCAACTACTGCGTCAGGTTTTCCTAGGGTTTAGGTTTACCATGACACCAAGAAGCTGCCGGTTTTAATTTTCACAACTGCCTTTGACATCTGTAGCCGGACGTATACAATAGTGAAATGGCTCTAAACATAAATAGATTAGGAATTTTAATTTATCACAGCACATCCACATCACGGGGGGTTCTGGAGATTCTCAAATGTTACAGTGACCAAAAATTTAAACTCGCCGCTCAAGTACGCAGAGAGGTAAATCTTCTAACGCTCAGAAATATGCTGTTCTCGGAAATGCCTAAGCTGATTTATAGCCATTATGCACAATTCCTCAAATGTAGGTTGGAGTTCGAAGTGTAAATTACGCGGATGAGGATTGTTTGGCGAGATAAATTTCGCGCGGTTGCCTTGCGGTTGAAAAGTGAGAAAAAATATGCAGGGGGGAGTATGCTCCATGTTTTACACCGCTGGATACATGTTCGAAGAAACTTTCCCGGCAGTAACGGGAGCTTCCAACCGACAACTGGAACACCAGATCTCAACTGCAGGGGCCGCAGAGATGGGGGGGCTGAGGGGCTTTAGCCACCCCACTTTTTTAAAAAGAAATTAAATATTTCAGTATTGCTTTGAAAAACTTCTTAACCATGATGAATGGTTATACAAGACAGTTCTGAAAAGAACTAGAGGAACAAACAGACAGAGAGAAAGTAAATACTAAAAAAAAAGCATTATGCATTTCGGCAGATCACTCTTCAGGTGCAAACGTCTGCTAACTGTTGAGAAATGAGTTATCAGCTTATATTTATACCTGATGTTAAAGCAATGATGTCTTCCTACGTAGGAGGGATTAAACATCAAAATAATGCCAATGTACATGGATTCCATTATCTTTAAAGAATGCTGAACGGCACTTTGCCAGGATGCTAAATTTGGAGTGTGATTAGTTACTGGCACATCTGTTTGACAACAAGTGTCGACCGATTGCCGAGTCACAATTAATCGTTTGAGCAGAGGTACATTGCCTTTTCGGTTGATTTCTTAACGGTACGGTCTTGTTCCGTGTAACACTTGGCACATGTTGCTTGATCCTTTCACTTAACCGTTGAGTTGTTCTGCCTACATAGCGAGAACCACACTCGCATTTTAGTTTATGATTCTAAATGTCCGATAAACATATCCGATATTTGAGTGACCAGCTGATAGTATTTGAGTTGTTCCTGTTAATATAACCAGTGTTTTGTGATTTCTGAGTAATCATTAAAATAAGAAGTGTTCACGACCGTCTAGGAAATATTGAATTTAAGTTTTTCAGGGGGTTATGGTATCGCCCCCTGTCACCCCCCCCCCCACTCAAAATATCGTTCCGCGACCCTTGAACTGACAATGACCGAACGAGCACAGTGATCGTAAATCGCTGGGAGAAAAATTTTTGAGAACCTAGCGTACAATGCAATTCCAAAACTTCCTATACCATGAGTTACCTCAGCTTCGAAGCTAGGTTAAGTTCAAGTCTTCTCGTACGAAAATAACTTTTATTGGCACCTGAACGTAACTCATTTTCGTGCGAAAGGCATTGATCAAGATTTCTGATGAAGCAGAGGAAAAAGGCAGGTCGGAAGTGGCCTAATTGGACCTCCAACCTTTAAATTTTTAGAAAGCCTCGAGGACGAACTGAAGAGAATTAGAAGTAAAAAATTCCTGCTGCATAGACTATCTTGGGGTTATTGAAAACAGCAGCATAACGATCGCGAAATAATTTACGGCGAATTTGTGGCAGCACTTTAACTTTCCTTATTTTTTGTCACTTGTTATGATACCAATGCCAATCAATCTGTTTTGTTTCGTCTGCAATGTGAGCGTAAGTACCGAGAAAGACGTATTGTAGTATACAATACCGGCCATGTATATATTGTCCTATTTTTGACAGTTCAGCGAATGAACAGTCTGACATTTCCCCAAGAGTTCCATCGACCCCCGTGGCGCGACTGATGAGAATAATCTTAAATGCAAAACAGTCCTTATTACCGAGACCAATCATTTGAAATCTTCAGTGCCGTGCCAGAATCATTTACAAAAGCAAGCTTAGCAGATCCCATTGAGATTCAAAGATAACCAGTGATGTAACCACGATGCAGAAAGTAAGTTTTTCTGTTATAACTGAGGCGTTTCAAATATATTAACTTGCAATTGTAGCTGGAATACAAAAGTTGCAACTAAATGAAAGATTAAATACCAGAACTGGAAATATCGAATTGTTGTTTTAGTGTTGCTGTTCTTGGAAAGGGACTTTTTCTTAATGTCCAGTTCCTACTCAAGTTCCATTAAACATTGGAGAATAAGTAGCTTACTACATACTGTACATGATTGACATTTTTCTAATTTCGATTTTCATTTGACCGAGGACAGCTTGTGGTTTAACAATGCTTTGGCAACACTATTAATCTAGACAAAAATACAGGTGTTTTTTTAATTCATTAGTCCTTTGACTTTGGTTATTCAAATGAAGCAGGCAATTAAGCCTTGGCCAACGAATGCAACATCACGTTTCAACATCGTTCAACATTGTTGAAAGCAACATGTTGAACTTGCTTGACCACCATGTTGCATCGTCTGGTATGGTGTTGAAACAATTTTGATTTCCATCAAATGTTTCATACAACATCGTTCAACATTTCTTTTGTTCTCCTGTGTGACCAACAAAGTTGCACTCGTTTGGCCGCACACTTCAACGTTGTTGCATTCGCGCAAGTCCTCACTCAATCAGGAACAACGGGTAGATTGTACTAAAATTCGAGATCATTATTCTTCTCAGATCTCTAATCTCCACAATTCGAGCCTACACACACAACATGTTGCATTCGTTTGGCTACGCAGTCTCACACCATCCAACAAAGTTTAATTCAACAATGTTGAATGATGTTGCATTCATTTGGCCAGGGCTGGTAGCGCGGCGGACTGGTATTCCGAAGGTGCAAGTTCAAATCCCGCTCGAGTCAACATTTTTGACTAATATGTTAACAATTTCCCCACAAATGCGCTAATACATCCTGGGCTACATATTCTCTTTCTTGCCATCTTGACAACAAAACTAGCAATGTAAGAAATAGCTGCTGCTTTGTACTCTGACAGTTCTATGGCATTTGATACATCACAGTAGTCATGATCAATTCTTGCTGGCTTTCTTAGTTGTAGGTCGTATCTTCGAGCAATTAAAATGTCAGATGTGCCTGTTGGAAGCAAGTTCACATAACATTGGTCCAGTCTCGTAGCCAGGAATTTTAAAGGAGGCCAGGGGAGAGTTTAAACCAATGTACCGTACCGACAAGATGTTAGCAATGTACTGACAAATATCAAGGAAAAATCAAAGTTAACTAAACCAAGGGCATGATAAACCAAGGTTTTATGCATTGGTCTTCAATGATGTCCAATATTTTAGTATCGTCTTGAATGATACAATTTCCTTGCCCTCCTTCAATCATGTGGCGCATTAGGAGTTGTTTGTATGAAGCCATGAACTGAGAGGTTGTTGGATTGTCGTTCCAACCACCGGCTGATCTAATAGCAGCGAAAAACACCTAAGTGGTCTTGGCTCATTTTGTAGGTAAGAATGGATTGAGTTTCTGTGGTCTAGTTTCTACAAGTTCCTTGTAGTGTCGCTGAACATTCTTAATGGCTACTAAAAATCCAAGGAAGCCAGTTTTTCCAGAAGTAAGGATGGATTTGCCAGATGAATCCTTCATGTTCTTTATGTACTGAAATGACTTGTTCAAGAATTTCTCAACACACTGGTAGTATGAGACCCGTAGAGAAGCTTTATAGTCTTTAGCTAATGGTTCCTGGAGTTTTAAAAGGTCAAAAAGGTGGTCAAAGATACGCCGGTTTAAAATTAGAGGTTGGATGACAGTTTCTGAATTCAGGTAGTTGAAGGTGGTCAGCACAGAAGTCCCGAGCATTTGTTGCACAGGAACGAAGAGACTGTGCTGCTAAATTGACCTCCATCTTTTGTTGATGCCAATTAATAGGTGCAGATCTAAGCTTGTTAACGAGATGCGGGCCTTCAGAATTTTAGAGGTGGTGTAAATCTTTTACGAACTGCTATTTCGTTATATTCCCATCCTTGTCGTAAAGGATGTCGAGATCTGCAAATGTATTTCTTACCAACTTTAGCATATCACAGACATCAAGAAATACATAGATAATGCATGATGGATCAGTTGGATGTTGAAAGAAAGGAATCAATTTATCGGGAGATAATTTAGCTCACAAGGTCTTCAACATTGTAAAATTGGCAGATGGACCATCACATGTTAATGAAACAACTTTGACTCAACATCATGCAATTTCTGCAAAAATGTTTTGACCAAGTTTGCTTTTTCTTTCCAAGTGAGACTTTCAATGAGGAAATATCTACATGGAACTCAACAGTTTGATTTGAGTGAAACGGCCATTAAAACTAGAACTTCTTTAGCGGCAAGTAATGAATCATCAGTTATGTCAGTTCCTAAGTCCACAAAATACCGAAAGCGTTT
Source organism: Heliopora coerulea (assembly GCA_030142905.1). NCBI lineage: Eukaryota > Metazoa > Cnidaria > Anthozoa > Scleralcyonacea > Helioporidae > Heliopora > Heliopora coerulea. Next base: position 537,170 of record JASJOG010000208.1, read on the forward strand.
TCCATCCCCATTCTAAGTGCTTACGAATGGATATTTCATCTAGCATTAAGCTGTACCGAACTGTTACGGTACACCTAACGATCACTTTTTGTTTTAACCAAAACCTTTATTATTTTTTTTTTGTTTCTTTTTAACAACTCAACTCGTCTCCTCTCATGCCTTGCACATATTCTGTCACCTTCGTTTTTTAATTAATAACTTTACAAGTTAATAAGTCCAACTTCCGCTCAAAGCTGCATAGAACATCCTGATGATTTTTTTTTGAAGCAGCAACTTTAGCAGACATTGTTGAAAATGCAGCTTGCGTAAAACCAGGTTCATCATCCATGGAGCTGTGCCATAAGCGTATTAGAGATGGATGAGGAAGATCCCAATCAAAACTTTTACGTACAAAATTATATGCTTTTGTCGAGTAGAACTTCAAAGTTAAAGCAAACTATCTCTATTTCTTTCAATATGCTTCAGGATTATTTTTCTTTTTCTTTTGTGATTTTTCTCTTGATCATTTGTCTTTGAACCCTATAGCCTGTGGTGCAGACGCTTGTGCAGTTCCTGTATAAGCGTCTACACCGCAGGCTACTTGGACTCCTGAAAGGGTATTTTCTAGTATAGATGCACAATCATATGATACAAAATCTTTCTTTAACTCGTTGACAACAGATTGCAGTGATGCAACTTTTCTTTTGAGACGATGAGTTTTCTTATGAGATGCTCTTAATCTTCTTTTGATCTTTACCGAATGAGCAATGATGTTGTCAATTTGCATCTTCAGTTTGCGGGGGCTGTCTTCGTTGGCGTATGCATGGTCGTGATCTGTTGTGGAGGTGGCATCATCGTGACATGTTAGACCCTGTGTTTCTGGACACTGCCGTTTGGGTGAAGGTGGTAGAAGACTGGTTCCTTCCCTTCTTCCAATGTTGTCATCATCTTTCATAGAACATTTTCTTTTGCTCATGTTATTCATGTTAGCACTGGGGAATGGCAGTGTTCAAATCTGCTGTAAAACATGCTAGCCTTATTATTATTATTATTGAGTGAGAGGAGCAACAGGCCATCAAAGTGACGCTGGGGTACAAATATACGAAGCCCAATATGCCCATCATGACAACCAGTCTGATAAGGGTACACCAGGCAATTGCATCACAGCTAAATGTGCGTGATATGGTGTAACTAAAAGAAAACAACGCATGACCTTGCAGGTGAGGCCCCATTAGGAATACCTCCAGGTCGGGTAGCCCATCCCGCTAAAATGGTCCCTGGATGAGAGAAGCTTATGTTTGATCAATCCACCCTAGTATCCTAATATGAAGATATCAACCACAAACTTCCCTCCCAACACCTAGCCGTGATGCTCCCCCACTACTCCCATCCATGATCAGAGATGCACTGAGTGCCAGCCCAAAAGGAACATGCTCAACCGGTTAAGGTCAAACAACTGGCAAGCAAATCTGTGGTACTGGACAGGATATTTGATGTAGTCCATTTATTGCACGCAGACAAACCATGTACATGTTAGCACTCCCAATCAATTAAGATCATAAGCCATGAGAGCCACTGCCTGGTGTTGCTTATGGGCATTATTATTGAGGAAAGTCCGCTCATACGAGCCAATGAGGTCGTTTAGCCCAAATTGCCATATTATGCCAAAGTAGGAACATATTTATATCATATAAACAATAATTAATATGTTTACATTTTATAGACTGAAAGACGCTGAAAAGGAACATAATTACCTGCTGTCGTGTTAGAGGATAGAATTCAGTTGGAACTGCATTTGGCTTCAATCTTGTTCTTTCTTTAACAGACTAGATTATTTCATCTTCAATTTGATTTTGTCTTTCTCACATCTCTGGTCCACATTTCCCATTTCTTTGGAAAATTTTCAGGGTTGAGAAATCTGACATGTTTGAAGGAATAATTAAAAGAAAACAACAAAGGGACAACAGTGACCCATTTCAATGGAAGTAATGTTTTTATTGCATTTGCTTTGATATTTAAAAACTGCCTACTATGTTATTGTACTTGTAGTATGCTTTTCAATCACTTTATGTGTGAATTTCATAGATTAGTCTTTTCAATGCTTTCCTTTTGTAACTTTATCACAGCTAATAAACCTTGTCATGAGATATGTCGTTTACCTTTGCCAGCAATAGCAGGTGTTTTTACCCATGATTTATAGTTTAATGATGTATTAAGGCCAAATTATTAACTTGCAGAGGGCTGCTTAGTTGTAGCTCAACGAAGGTAATGACAGGTTTTAACTAGTGATTTAAACGTCAAAACAGTGGCAATAAACTCAACCAAATAAAAACAGAGTAAAAAGATAAACTTACATGTGAAATGGAATTCCCTTCTCTTGTTTCCAGCTGTGAGACGCCTTGTTCGTGCAGCCGAAAGCAATACAAAACTGCATTTTAACTCGTCGAAAACAAAAGTTATCGACTGAGACACACCGTTATATGTGTTTTATGATTGGCAATTGTCCTGTTAAATATTAAAAGCCTTCAACACTGGTCAACACTTGAAAAACGGCTTAACGTAACTGAGACTGTGAGACTAAATGTCTGGTTTTACCTTGTAATGAAAGTTCGGAAAAGCTGAAAAAATACAACGGTTTTACATCAGCTGGCTGGGAATGGTAAAGTGTTTTTGCTAAAAAATATTCTGTTACTTTATTGTTAGTTATAAAGTAAAAAGCAAATCCCGAAAAACAATGACATCTTGAAAACCAAGATGTGAGTTAATAACAAGACGACGAATGATTGAATCGAACGACGAATCGCAATCATTCGTTGTCTTGTTATTAACTCATATCTTGGGTTTTCAAGATATCATTGTTTTTCGGGATTTGCTTTTTACTTTATTTCATAAAATTGTCTGCTGGCACCGGATTTTAATGTTAGTTACCCTGTAAAGTTTGTTTTTTGGGTTTTGTTTTTTTTTTTTTTATTGAAAGGAATTAAAAAGGTGTGCTTTTTATAGTGCTTGCTTGAAAATGACTGCAGATTGAGAGGGTTTTTCTCAAGTCAGTAGGTCTTTTCAACGAGTGTTAGACGGTGGAAGTAAATCGGAATGAATCTGATATATGGAATCCAAGCTCATTTATTTTTGTTGGTAATCTCAACTGGTCTAACGAAAAGTTTGTAATCCCTTGCTTAGATATTCTACAGAAACTAGCCATGTAACCTGAATAACACACTATGCAAAAGATGGCTCTATAATGGCAGCTGAATCTCTTAACAGCTTAGGCGGAGTTTTATCGTGCCCTGTTGCCTCACAAATCCGCTTGGCTGAAACAAGACAGCCGCCTGTTGTAACCAACCTGATAATTTACATCACCAGTCTGAATTCTTTGATAAGCACTTTCAAATATCAGCTACTTGTGTATGCTTCCAATCTATTCTTTCATCGATGATCAGATTTAAAAAATCACCTCAAAGCTGCTTAGCGACAAGTCATATTAAAGACTGTTTTTCACTCGGCGAAATCACCTAGTGGAAAATTTAACAATTTTTAATGTAAACAACTGCCTTGTTGTAAATTACGATCAAGTGACTGCAGAATAGCGTCTCTCATCAGCATTCCAGATATTTTCCAGAAACGGAAATCGAGTAAACTGGTTAGAATTGGTTAGTGGTTGGAATCGAAACCGGAAGCACATGGCGGGCTCACTTTCGTGTGTTGTAAGGAAACAGGAGAATGAAATGATATAAACATTTCTTTATTCTACGAACAGTAATCGGGGATCGTGCGAAGTGGCAAAAGTGTTATCTAGGATAGTACCTTCTTCATCATGACCCTCAGGAACTGTACTTTGTTTCCAGACGATCCTCATTTATGTGTAAGTATCAGGGTTGTTTTATTTTTATTTAGTTATTTTTTGAGAAACTCACAAATAATTGCGGTGGTTTAACTTTGAATGTTAATTATGCGGTGAATGGCTTCATGAAAATGTCTTTGATGAATATATCACTTTTTCGTTGAAAAGCGGTTCGCATTTTTAAAACCATTTTGTTAGTCATAAAAAGGGTGAAAGGGTTGAAGTGGACGCGAAAGCGAGGGAAATGTTTGTCATGGTTCCTCAGGTTATGAACTACTATCTTGACACAAAATGACGAAATGTTTTTCAGATCGAGGTAATCACTGCTTCCTTAGTAGCTTCGTTCTGAGGACTAGTTATTATATGATCACTACAGTTGCAGCGATCGCTAAAAGTAAGTTAAAGATCAACAGATCACTTTGAGCAAATCATTTGTTGTTTGATTGTAAATTTCATTTCAAGAAGTAAAGAAACATGAAATTGGGAACCCTACAGGTAGATTTGTGCATTTAAACAGAATAGAAGACTGTACTGTTAATATGGTTTTCCGTATGATTTCATTTGAAATTAATCGAAGGCTTCTGACACTTCTAACCATGATATTTTGTCCTGGCCGGTTCACGCAGTCAAGGTTTATTTTGACCAAAATGTACTTTTTTCAAATTGAGTGACGTAACCACATTGGAACAATGTGGTTAAACACTTGAAGCACTTTGATATAAATAGAATAGTTCCCTGTTATCTGCAGGGGTGTGATCACAGAACTTAATAAGACTAGAAAGCTTCATGCAGATGTTGGTTTATACAGTACTTGTATGGAATGAAAAGCTTAAAATTTTGCTCGACATATCCCAGCACCCAGCAATTACTGAAGCAGTCTGAAGCATTTGTTACTGAATAATCTTTTTTTTATACTTAAGTAAGAGTCAAAAATAATTCACTTCAAAAATGACTTTCTTAGAAGTGTAAGTAGTTAGGAAAAAAAATACTCATGCAGAAAGTAAAGGTACTGTATTAATAAGGAATACTTGAAGTAAATAAAGGAAAGTTGAAAGTACAATTCAACAAGAGTTACTTCTTACCTTCAAGTCTAATTTAGTTATTGTAATCATTAAACATCATATCATATTGTTAATCACATCATATTGTCAAACACAATCACAGACTTCTATGGTACTGTATATTACACATAATAATACATATAATACAGTATATTACATCAATATACAGTAAAGTCAAAATGAAAGCATGAATGGAAAGCTAAAGTCATTTAATGTTTACTAACAACTACTGGTTGTCAATCCTATTCTAATTTTCAGTATAACAGTACTGCTGAGTGTATGGGCAAAGAAAGATGGTGGGCCCTGACATGCTTCATGCTTACTCCATTTTTCTACTAATATTTTGGGTTTTAAAACCACCCAGCAGTGTCCAAAATTCCTCCAGCTACTTCTACATACAATAGATATGTATGCCATTGGTTATTTTTTGAACAAGCTTGTTGTTTCAGTTTATCTGTAGAAGATAAGCAAGCAAGACCAGAAAGTCTCAAAAGGAATCTATTAGTTCATTTAGACTACTGTTTGATAATTTTATTTGTGCATAGGCAGCTATGTTTTTGGGGTTACAACCAATTTCAGACTTTGATGAAAGTCCTGCCTTACTTGTCTAGTCATTTATAGTATACTGTTTGGAATCTACTGTAATCCAATTGTAAAAGGTTACATTTAGGGCAAGAACCAGAAAGAGGGATGGAGTTTGGTTTTGGATTAGGATTAGAATGAACTTGAGTAAAATAATTTAATTTTTTTAACCCATCCAGATGCAGCCACCCCACGTTGCTGAATATTAACTGTGATTTTCTGGCATAAGCCAGAATTAAAATTCACCAAGTAGGCAATTAACCCATTAAGAGGCAGACATCCCACTCAGCTAAATAAGTTGTTATAGTGTTAGCCTGAATAAAATTCTAAAGTGCACCCATCTCTCTCAGTGATTTAAGATTTGACATCACAATAGCTGAGGTCAGAATAACTGCAACATATTAGTTAAACCATGGATCACTCTATAATACCATACTTATTTGCTTGACTATGGAGCCTATCACTAATTTCAGTTGGCAACAAGAAAAGTCTTGCATAAACAGGCAGCACAAACCTGCTGTGGGCAGACAATAGGTACAGTAACTACAAAGAAGCTGGCTTGCTAACCATCTGCTAGGCCACAAGGCTTCATACAGCTTCATACAGATACCCAGTGCTATTTGTTCAGGCTGGATCAAGATGGTACTAATTCACTGGTTTTGGCTAACTGCTAAAAGCAGGTTCAAAATCAGCACTTTGCTATTATTGTTGCTTACTCAACTATACCATTACAGGCATTTGAGGGATAACCATCTTGCTACCAGCTCTTTGTCAGCTGGTCCAGCAGGGTAATTTTATAAACTGTGCTGTTAACTGGAATTAACCTATTAAGGGGCAAGGGCTCACTTTAATTTTTTTACTCTAGGTAAGACCAGATGATTTTACTCATCACAGGGATAAGCCCTGGGAATGAACACGTTAAAGGTCTGGTTTAATTCATCATCTCTGTCCAACCTGGGCCATTTGCTCCTGCCATTTTGTACTGTAAATGAATTGATACCAATTTTTACCCCCCAACCCTTCACATAACTCAAAAAGAACAAATTAAATTTTTCCCATAAATCAAAGGGGTGTTGGAGCAATGGAATTTTGAAAAGAATTCCTAGAATTCTATAATGCCCTGCATGTTACAATTTTCTGAAGTTTGTTCTTGAGTGGTACAGGACTAATAAATGTCATTAGTCTTCAGAACTTTAAACAGAGTGAAAAAGCTTTCTAGATTGAATTTTAGTTTAGTTTATGTTTAGAAGTAAAAAGTTTACTTGGTGAACATGACTTTGCAATTTTACATCCATTCAGTAGATGTGATCCAATTGCAGTGCACAAGTAAAATGCTGGTAGTCAAATACATGTACACATAGTCAGCAGTGTTTTGTATGAGACTACTAAAAGAGCAGACCTAGTTTTCTCAGGTTTACATTATAACAGAAAATCAGCCAAGTGAAGAGTAGAAAACCTCTGCTTTAGAATGGCACCATAGATTAAGTGCAGTCATTAATCTAATCCTTATGTTAATCCTTTAATGCCCTGGGCTGATCCTTGTGATATGTAAAATCATCTGGTGTTAGCCAGAGTAATATACTAAATTGTGCTCATGCCCCTAAATGGGTTAAGGAGATAGCATTTAACCCATTAACACCCAAGGATCATTCCTGTGATGATCCTTGTCCCTTAATGAGTGCCCCACTTGTTCCTTAATGAGTTAATAAATCCACATATTTGTTTATTAGTATATAAGTATATTTGTCATCATTTATTTCATACTTGCTACTGGTAAGACTAAATGTTTATTGGAGATCTTTAACCATGTTGTTAGTAGTAAATCCTAAATGTATTCTTAAGCCTATATTTTATAATCTATGGGAATATTAATAGACTTCCCAAGCTTTGGCATTTGTTTACCCATTTCAGATCATGTGTGGTTACCCAGGAGAATTGTTTCTTTGAAATTTAATGATACTATGATTAATAAAATTTATCAAAAAATCTTATCAATCTTCATGACATCTTAATGTTCATGCATTGGATTCTCTTTACATTCCACATAAGTTGAACTCTGGCCACATCACTGGTGGCAGTGCTTGAAATTTTTGGTTTGCTAGGTTTCAAGATATTTTTCTCAATTAGTGAACTTCTTGTTTTAGTCATGAGAGTAAAATTACAAACAGCTCAATGTGTGCTAGGGTGGATTTAGGTGGGGGCACATCTGATGTGCCCCCTTTTTTATTGTTTGTCATGTGACATTTTGCTCAGTTACAAAGCACAAACAAACATTAAACGTGTCGACCACTAAGAAGACTGATGATTATTTTCAAAGAGAATCATAAAAAAACTGCAATGAAAAGAAAGGGTGATTAGAACAAAATCACATTCAAAAGACACCTGGAAACAACAGTAGCAAAAATTCTTCCACTAAAATGCTACATAGTGGCAGGAATTTATAAAAAAAATTAATGTGCCTCCCTCTCTCAAAATTCTGGATCTGCCCCCCTCTCTCAAAATTCTGGATCTGCCCCTGTGATTGTAAGCATTTATTAAAACTCTCAAGGAGGAAAAGAAGACTCCACTTCATAAGTAAAAACATCTGATGTTAACCAGACTAAACTTGTAAAATACTGGTTAAGGCTTAACAGGATTCTGCCATCTGGTACCACATTCAGGACATTTACAAAATTTTGATGATTTTTCATCCTAAAAGTTAACTGAGAGAAAAAACTTTCAGTGGCAGTTAACTTTGTCAGTTTTAAGTTTTAAAACACTGAACCACAGCAGCTCAAATATGAGGGATTGATTTGAAGATTTTTTTGAGATGCTCAGGTCTTCATTGTTTATGTCAAGTCATAAATTTTTTGATAAAACTTTATTGCCTGTTTAGAGAAGACATAGACTATCCTGACCAAACACCAATCATCTGACATAATTTTGTGCATATGCTGACAAACAGCACAGTAGGTATTAATTACAGTACCTGGGTGAAGTTGAGATACCTTTATAAACATTAAAAATGACAAAGAAACTTAAGTTAGATTTAGAAATTAAGTCCTTTGTGACTGAAATACAAACCTGAAAGGTACACCTGTAGCAATTTTCCACTTGGGTATGATAGGCTATTGAGGATAATCTCCCCAATATGATTGGAACTTTTACCTCTTCTGACTCTACTGTAGGTCTCCCAGTAACAGGTAAAATCATCTGATATCAGCCCTAGAAAATACTAAGGGGTTGCCATCATCTGGAAGGGGTCAAGTGAGACAGTTTTTAACTCTGTCCTGATGATAGGTCTTTGATTGACAAGTAAAATTGTCTGGCAGGAGGCAAAGCAAAAATACCTTGGGGTTACCATCACCTGAAAAGACTTAATTATTATACTGGCTGTATATCTGTCATTTTAGACCTATACACACTCATTTGAACTTAAATACGGGCTTAATAAAAGCACGAATATTCAGTTCGAAATTGACCCTGGCTGGTCAGATGACCGGAAGTTTTTTACTGATTTTGAAAGGATTAATCACAGTTGATGTATGAACTTACTTGTTTGTTTATTTTTCTGTATATTTTATTAGGATGTTATCGCTGCGGTCAGGAAGGCAATGGGATCACTATCATTTGTAGGCTGGTAAGAACAACAAGTACAATGTAATACAGGTTCTCATCAGAATAGTTTGTAACGTCAATTAGAAGACATTAATTACCTCGAAGGCTAACCTGTACAGGATATTCTATGGAATGTAATGCTTTAGCATACACCTCACAGATGTACAGACAATTGCACTCAGGATGTGTTCAAAATATTTTGCTTACAAATTAAGAACGGGCGAGGAGCCAGTCTTAAGTAACATCATCTTAAAATTTTAAATAAAATTACGGCCGTGCAGAAAAATTTATTTCAGAAAAAAAACCTAATAAGGGAACAAATGCTCGATGGTTTGAATTCCCAGAACGAGTCGACAGTTTTCTAAAGTTTTGTTTTTTCACCCTTTGTAAAACCCGAACTCCTTTCACAGCGTGCATTTTTTGTGGCCAATTCCTTGAGAAAAAGCTGTGAAACAAAACAAAACTCACGATATTTCTTAATGGAATACTCAAGGAGTGAATAAGAGTTGTTATAGTATTCGAAACTGAGCCGAAATTCTCAAACATTTACAAGGGCTGACTTGTCTCACCCACACACGTACCCATAATGTGCAAACCTGATTAAATCGTGAAAAGGAGAAAAAGTAACAGGTCACATAATCCTGTTGTAAGAGGCCAAAATTTGTGAAATATTTCATGACGTTGATTTTTCCTGATGCGCAAATGTGCGCAAGAGACGAACATCTGATTTTGAAAACATGAAATGGACCAAAACAACTGGTCAAAATTCATCGGGACACAGTTTGCACGCTCTCGTTTTGAAGGGAATTTTGATTAACGCCTACAGAACAGTAAGTCTCCCTTCCCCCTAGTCAAGGTTGGTGAATCTAAACGGGAGAAACGTCCAGTAATGACGATAATTGTTCATGAAACAACAATGAAATGGGGGCAGAGAGAAAATCGCTTCTTTTGAGAGGAAAGTAGGTAAAATAAGAATTGTAACATGGAGGGGAAGAATTCTTCGTAGTGTCTCGATTATAAGCGAGGGAGGTCCTCTAGGTTACGCTTGTTTTAAAGTAGTTGTTGACCGTAGATGTGACTAAAACATCGACGATAAAAACTCTGCTAATGGAAGATGTAGAGTTGTATACTGTATAATGCTGATTCAATGAAATCTTTGCTGTGATAAACTATTCTTCTTAAATTGAAAACATTGCTAACATTTGGACTCTCACTGTTCCCTCTGGAACTCTCAGGCTAAAGTTAAGAGCCCGTGATGAAAAACAAGTGATGTGCAAATGCAATTACAAGCACGAGGCAAAAGAACCTTTATTTTCTCATTTGTCTAAGTCTTAGGCCCTGTCCACAAGTACCCGCTTTTGTTTAAAAACGCAGGTTTTTTTTTCTCCGTTTTCAAAAACGTTTCCGTTCACACGATAGTGTTTTTGAGTCGTTTTCGCCCGTCCGCACGAATTTGCAAACAGGATTTGAAGACGATAACAGCTCACTAGGGCAACAAAGTTATCTCACCAAACACTTGTACGTTCTACTCTAACACAAAATCTATGAGGTCTTGTTTCTCTTCGTCCTCTGTCAAGACGTTTCAGACTGGCCTTCGAGATCGGTAGTGAAAATAAACTGACAATGTTAAGCATCCTCCTCCCGTAGTCTGCTTGAACATCGACTTTGTGCTTGTGCCTGGTTAAGTCGTGTCAACCAGGCTTGAGATCGAAGCCTGAGGACACATTGTTACAGTAGTTTCGCGTTTGTACATCTTTGGAAACGTTTTCCATATGTTCAACGAGTAATAGAGACACGAGGGGAAAGTTTTGGAGAATGAGAAATGGCAGGTTTCGAATGAGTTACAGAAGTCCCAGCAGTTCTTGTTAGTAGTTCTTGTTGTCAATGTGTAAATTCTTCATGCTGTTTAGCATCCTGACTGCTGACTGGTAAGGAGGACAGTAAGGAATGTACGTGATGATGCATGCCTTGCCATGTCTCTGTCCAGTTCTGGTAGAAACTTACTGGTGCTGTAATAAGTGTACCGCCCTCTGCATGGTTGGGAATGTTACTCGTATGCACGCAATAGAGCAAAAACAATATTGATACCTAATTTTCCGTTAAGAATTTGAAAAACTAACATAAATTACAGCAAAATGTGTGGTAAACACCGTGCAAATAATTTTAAGGCCACTATGCTTTCGTCGCACTCACTCGGGACTTGATCATAACTTTTGCATGTTCCAGGAAAGTCCTGAGTCAACAGCAGGAAGCGTAGCATCCTAAAGATTTACGTAAAATCTATCGCAAAGCGTGCTGTATTTTTATGGTGGAGCAAATTTTCAAAGAGTGGTAACAAGTTCGTGTCCACTAAAACAATGAGCCTATTTGTTCAATCATTCGTCCTCAGGAATCACTTTATGTATAATTCAAGTCCATAATTTTAAGGCCATTTTCCACTAAATAAATTTTTTCGCGCGAAGCGACTGTTTCTTTTGTCTCATGAGCTTTCGGCTGGAACTAATGACTTTGAATAATGAAAAGTCGATTCGTGCGACAAAGTTCGCCCAGTGGAAAATGGGTTTAATTTTTAAATAGAAACACTGCTTTCAGCCGACCACCGCGGATGTTAAATGTAGTATCATGATTCCCTCGGATTCCTTTGCTGTCCACGATGACGTTTAAACCAAGAATTTTCCTCATTGTTCTTACAAGATGGAAATTTTACCTTTGTCTGCTAAATTTACCTCATAAATAAGGTAGGGAATATTTAAGGGATAAATAAGTCCTTCGTCTCTACATAATTTGTCTCATGAATTGTGTGAGGAAAAATTAGAAGACAGAGGACTCTCATCGAGGCAGAGGCTATATAAGGAATTCAAAGGCGTCAACCCTTGACCTCTCTTTGCAGCCTACAAGTTTCAAAATTCTTGGTGATTAAAGCATTAAAAAGCGATGCCGTTAACAGAAATTTTTTCATGATAATCGGACTCTGCCAAAGTCAACTGGAAAATGTTAATTCGAGCGGGATCTGAACTCGCACCTTTGGGATACCGGTCCCCTGCTCTACCTCCAACTTAAACGCACGAGATATTCTCGCGACAACTTAACGCATATCCATTAGAGGATGTGCAGTGTTTCAATTCTATTTCAGAATCATCCTCAAATACATGAACAGAAATTTTTTCATGATAATCTGCATGGATAAAAACTCGCCTCTAATCCCTGTGGACTCAATAGCTCAACAGGTAGAGCTGCGGACCGGTATCCCGAAGGTGCGAATTCAAATCCCGCTCAAGTCAACATTTTTCAGTTGACTTCGGCAGTGTCAGATTATCATGAGAAAAAAATTCTGTTTATGTATCGCTGAGAATGATTCTGAGAAAGCGATGCCGTGACTCGGGGTAATTTAGCGATTTCCTCGAGGCAACGCCTTCGTGCCTTCCGCCAATCTTTCTTCGATCCGGGGATGATTCAACATGGCCGCTTTTGAGAAATCTTAAGTCGGGAGGGCATCATATCAAAGGACATACTGTACACTAGGGTTGACGGGCATGTCAAGGAATTGACCTGCTTTGTACATGATATCCTGGCATTTGAGACAACGGAGATGGTGCAGGTTTTTGTTGGTAGCCAAAACAATCTGGTTCCCAGAGGCAGCAATTAGCATTATAAAATTTTTGGTTGATTTTCTTGATATTATTGCGATAATTTTATTACCTTTTATTATGTCAGTACACACTGTATAGTGGTGTAAGCGGATTTCTATACTGTGGGGACAAAATTTTATGCTGGGGGGCACCGTTAGGGCTGGTAAGGCCATGGCTCACCCAGCTAGTATGTTAAAAGAGTTCCTGATGATCGCTAATTTCAGTCAAGTCATAGTATTACTTATGATTAATACCAGTGCTACTCGCAATGTGGTAATGATCGCTAATTTCAGTCGAGTCATAGTGTTACTTATGATTTATACCAGTGCTACTCGCAATGTGTTAATGTTAACTTCCGTTGTATTAAACACTGGTCGAAAATGGGATTGGCCAATATTTGATTCTACACTGCCTATACATAATCTTCAAAACAACTGGAATATTTGCCTAAAACTAAAGAGATACAGGGTAAAATTAATATTAATTTTGCCGACTTTGCTAAAGGCCGTTTTCCACAAGGCGAAAATCTTCTCGCAAAGCGAATTTTTCTTTTGTCTCATGAGCTTTCGACTGGAACTAATGATGGATCTATTCAATTTAAACAATGAAAAGTCGATTCGCGCGACAAAATCCGCCTAGTGAAAAACGGGCTTAACTGGGCCAGTAGCTGGGAACAGAATAAAAAGAAACAAATTCTGTAAAATTGGCCAAGCGCAAGTACCTCGGTGCATTTTAGCCACAGTAATATTTTAATTTTGCGTCAGCTGTTTGACATTTATACTCAGATTTTTATTCATAAAGGTCAGTGATTTAGATCTTGTTCTAGAGAGATTTGCCGTGGGTCCTGATGCTACAATCAATGTATTCAGACTTCAGGAAAGACAGTTAACTTTCGTATTTCAATTTTTATTTCAGTGTATTCATAATAACTGTCATTTGGTTGTTCAAGAAGTATCAAATATTTACTCAGGTACTGAAGATTGTTATTGCTGTTCAGAATACGTGCATGATTATGATAAACAACTGCGTGGATGTACCACAAGTGAGTTGTAGTTGTTAGTCCTGATTTACTCGGTACGATTATCGGGAACGATTGCTCATCCTGACGATTCAGTCTCCAGATTCGTCAGGAGGTTTTACAACATTAGCGAACGAATAGTGAGCAGGAATTGTGCTCTTAAGAGTCTGTACACGTCAAACTGAAAAATCATACGCTACAATTGCACCTTGTACATGCACGCTTAACTCCATATTAGGTATTTGGTTAAAGATGTTATTGTTCTTCGTGATAAATATTCACTTTTCAGAACAGTGAATGACTACAATTCGATGCTTAGAACTCAAACCCAACGGTTGTATCCGAGACAACTCCGAAATTTTTGTGTTCTAAAACGAAATTATAAACCGAAATTGCATAAATTTGATTTTTACATTTCTCCAGCTGTAATGTATTTCATCCCTCATCTTTATTCATACAATTTGCAATTTATCGTTACGCCATCTTGCTACATTTTTTTTCACTTTTGTCTTTTTATAAACTGCTATAAACTGCTTGCTTGAATTCCGTATATCTTGTACAAGCGCAGTTGAACAAATGGTTTAGGTTTATCTGGCAGCTCAAAAAGAGGTGGCATTCGTCCATAAACTCTATCAGTTACAATGACAAAGGTTTGTACAACGATTGATGTTTTGAGGCAAGGAGCTAGGTTGTAACCATGCTGGTTGGCTCTGGGTAGGTATAATCGAGTTGGCACATGCCAACTTGATAAAAGTAAACGTCCTTTCAATCGACGCAAAATTTGGTGAATGTTTACTGTGGGGTTTAAATGTACAAAATTTAGCAATTGCTGAATTGGAATAAAAAAACCACAAAAATTCCCTGATTCAAACTTTGATTAATTTGTGACGTGAATATTTACTATTTTGAACGAAACAAACATGAATAACGATCCCGTTCTTCTCCAAACGGATTTTAAATAGCCAGCAATCAAAATTTCTTAGTTCAACCCTGGTTACCAGTTAGAATGTTTATAAGCTTTTGTTTAATATTTTAGTGGTGTCAAAACTGATATTCTCCGTGGATACTCTTGAATGATAAATGAACGTTTGGCAAGCTTTAACCTCAGAAAACGACTTCTGAACCCCAGACGGGGATCGAACCCGCTACCTTCTGATGACCGGTGAGACGCTCTAACCATTGAGCTACCAAGACAGAGATGATGAGCTAAGGTGCAACATATGTGCGACCTAAGTGGAAGCCACTCCACGCTCCCACATTTCCAAAATATACATCTCACAGATACTCTTACTGAGACGAGTTTTGCTAAATTGACAGCAAAAACAAAAGGATATGATAATTGGCAGCGCGCAGTGCAATAGTTGTGATGACAGCTTGCCGTTATGGATGTATGGCTAACATCACTGAACTTTATATTCAAATATATAGAATGGTTCAGAAAATAAACGATACTTGGGTCTGTAACTTGTTCCTAGCGAAATTTCTCTGCCATCAGTATGTGGAAGTTGCAATTTGGGTGCCAAAGATAAGCTTTTTTGAATTAACAAGTTTGGGAGCAAGTGATTATTAACTCGTTAAACAATCTTTTTATGTTTGTAAAACATGAAAGGCAGACCAAGCCAAAATGTTAGTGGCTGACAGGATAAAACGCGAAAACCACCTCTGCTTGTATCATATACTATTCATGAGTTGTTGCTCTTCCACTAGCCCGCGCAATCTGTCGTGAGACGTGTGCACGTACTCTTGCGAAGGCCTCCCAGGTCATGTTAAAAATGGCAACCAATCGCATCATGCACAGTCATCATCAATCTTCCGATGAAATGTACCCACTTTCCTGAACCAACTGCGGCATATTTACTGCATATTCAGTCTTGAAAACCTCAAAACGTTTTGATTCGTTTATCAATATGTCAGTCTCGGTAACGATGCTCGCTTATTCCGAGTGAACTTTGTACAAGATCTAGCAGGACTTCACGTGATTTTGACTACAGAATATTCAGTCACCCACTAGTTCAACCTCGTGACTTTTTTTCGCTTGATTTTTCTCTGGCGCCCCTGCATGCGTCTACGCCAAACGAGCTTTTGGTGGAGTAGACTTTCCTTCTGACCAATCTGTTGGAATCATTGTCCAAACTCCAGAGAACTGTTTCCTGGTCTTTTTTCCGAAAAGACAATGATGATTAAGCTACAAGTTAAACGACTTTTTAGGACACTTGTCGGGAAGATGGTGACGACCGAAAATATGAGGACAGAAACATCAAAGATAACGACACTGAGTTAAGCTATTGACTGATGATTTATTCTATGCTGTGACCTTCCCATGAAGCATTGCGTGGCCCAGTGGAGGAGACAACATCATTAATTTATTTTAGGGATTTGTCGATAGGTCATATATACGAGAAGAATTAATCGGCGACTGCGATTGGTGGGGCCACGTCCAGTAAAAATTGCGCGCAGTGACTCCTTGCAATAACCCAGAAAAGAAACTGTTATTCATTTTACTTATACATGCTCAGTACGTTCAGTATTAAGAGAAAATGTTGAAAATGTAAACCTTATTTTTCTTTTTTTTAAGCGTCTTATTCTTTACCTGAGCATAGCAGCAATTTTGGACAGTATTTCGTATTTAATGGTAAGTCATTTGGTTCATATTAAGTGTGAAACGGTCGTGAAGACGTTGCCCCATAAGAAGATGAAACCGTTGAAATTTGTTGATTGTTTAATTTTACTAAAATGTTCCTGAAGAACACAAGCAACATATTTCAATTTCTATGTTTCTTTGTGTTACTGTCAAAGACAGTAGTGAGTCGTCGTTTGTCACCTCAATTATATTTTTATTTCATAAAATCCAAAGCTATCTTTATAGAAACTCTTCGTTTATCCGCCATCATAAAATTATGCATTTTTGCCGACGTCGCAACTAAGGAATAGTTTCACTCTTCATGTCTAGTCCTTATGTGCAACTAGGTTCATATGAATTGGAAAGGTCCAAGTGACAGTCGAAATAATAAGGATAACTATTGCACTTTTTTTGAGATCTCAGGAAAAGAAAATTAAGATGAATATTCATCTCACCTGTTTCTGAGTTCATGTTGGGATCTCTCTTCAACTTTTAAGATGGCGGGATGTGACTATATTGTGGTCTTGTAGAACGCCGTTTACGCATTAGCCACAACGAATTATCTCGTTCTCCTTGTCTCCAGACGCCATTAGGTACACAAAAAGGGTCAACTGTTCAAAATCTGGATAACGTATTCAGTGGATATGTTCTGTTGCTTGCATAAATTCACTATCGAGCAGATAATTATTGTGATACACATTGAAGTGATAGGCATCCAAATTTAAAACAGCTGAACTTATCCATAACATAAATATTAATCATTAATGATGGCATTTTACACTGGATAAACCGTTATTCAAGGTTTGAGCAACCGATCTCAATAATAAAGGTAGTTAATGCGTAGGTCTTGCAATCCCTAAAGGCCGATTAAAAGAAAGGAATTAGTGTTGTTTACTCAGTATGGAAATCCAAGAAAGTTAAAGGAACATGTTGTAATAAAAATTTTTAACGAAGAACTAAGTAACGATCAAATGTGCTCAACCTGTTTAGCTGAGCCTTACAAAACTATTTCGATAGTTTCGAAAACTGCTTTGCGGAAGAAAAATTTACGCAATTGTTCAGGGAAGAAGGAGGCGTGGAAAAAGCCAAACTACAATAAAGCAAATTTATTTATTGGATTAACTAGTTTTGTTGGCTTAATACTTGTGAATTCTTAATCAGAGAATATATTTAAACTGACGTATCGTGCATGCAGGGTATCCTGGATGATATCCCCGAAACGTTTTCCAGCTTTTATATAGATTTATAGATGCGTGCTCACTATGTCAAAACACTGGTTTCTCGACCATTGATATCCTACATATCTGAGCCCTCCGTCATTATTACCAACGTGCTTGAAATTATAGTAAGTTCCTTCTGATGAAAAATTAAAAAAAACAACACTAAGACAAAACCGCAAAATTTTTTATTTCTCTGATCGAAATGTAAGTCGTCGGTTCCTGGAATATGTGTCAATTGAATTTAGATCGTTTTGGTGTATTTTGTTACTTGGAGGGAAATACTTAGTAAAGTAGACTAATAATACGTACCTTTTTTAATTACATTACAGCCTGGTTTATTGCCTGATGGGGGATTCTGTGAGTTTCAAGCATTCTGGTTGTCAGTTTTTGGTACGTGTGTCATTATATGGGAAAATTGTATCGTCATCATCATCGTCATCACAATAGTAATGATTACAAAAATAATCATAATAATTATAATGTGACTGGATATCAGAATAAAAATCAGAATAGTAATATGATAAACGTAATAACAATTCATCATCATGGTCATAATCATAATCATAATCGCATTCGTAATAATAATCATAGAAATGAAATGATAATCACAGGAATACCTTAAACATCCGATAATAAGCCTTTCCTGCGTGGACTTGAACGAAAAAGTCCCTTTGATGATAAGCTGCCCCAAAAATAAGCCCAAGGTCCAAGAGATTGAGAAGAGAATGAAAAGTTTAACTGAACTAGAGCTGTATGACAAGAATCTAGTCAAAACTGTGAACAAGTAATGCCAGTAGGTGGATATATGATAAATGTTTGTCGATTTAATAAAAATGATCTAATAAGAATGGATATGGTAATTAAGTGAAAATTGAGGAGAAAACTGATGCATGGAAAACAGTCAAATGGTGAAAGGTCATATCTTGGCAGAAGGACCTGCGGCAGAGGAATCAAGAGCTTGAGAGATGTATATAAAGAAACCGAAGTTAGAGTGGCCTGTTATATGGCTATGTCCGACAGTCCATGGACGACCGTGGCGTGCACGAGGGAAGTAGCGAATGAATATTGTTCAGTTAGGAGGGAGGCGGAAGAAGTAATGGAAGAAACTGGGAAGACTTTGATTCTTGGAAAAGATCAAGTTAAGTTAGATGGAGAACAACTATCCGATGCATGGACAGAGGTGTGGGCTAAGTTGAAAGTAATACTGAAGACGCAAACAGACCAAACAGCTACATTTATATATATATATATATATATATATATATATATAGGTTGACAAATTGGTGAAGAAAATATCGAGTGCCCATAATCCTCGACTTTTAAGACCTAACCGGGACCTTTTGCGAAAATGCAACGTTGGCCTTCCGGCTGGGAATCGAACCCGCGACCCCGCGAATCTAGTGCGGTGCTCTGCCAACTGAGCTACGGAGGCCGTTGCCAAGAGCATGGCCATGAGTACATTATTTTATGAGGTGGGTTCACCGATTTCGTGAAGAGATTATTTAGAAACATTAGCACCATCCTTCAAATATTATCGTCTCGATTATTGTGACTTTCTCGCTCCCTTTGAAATGTTTCACCGACGCCTGAATAACGAAAACATCTCCCTCATATCTGGACACAATAAAGACTCCCTTCGAACTAAACTTAAGGACATTGTTCTTTCTGGCTTCAGAAGTTACGCTAGACCTAACTTTATTTTTTCGAAAGATGAAGTCGATATAATTTACAACCTAAAGAACGATAAAAATATCTTCATCATGAAACTTGACAAGGGGAATGGTGTCGTTATCATCGACAGATCGGACTACTACAAGAAAATGGATGACATCTTGTCGGATACGAACAAATTCAGAAAACTTGACGTGGACCCCATTACACATTCCATACGACAAGAAAATCAAGTGAAAAACTTTTTATGCGAGTTAAAGAAGAGTGGAACTATATCTGAAATTACTTACGATAATTTATTTCCATCGGGCTCACGCCCAGGTATTTTGTATGGACTACCTAAAGTTCACAAACTTGGCGTCCCCCTTAGACCTATCCTCTCATCCATCGGTATTCACTCCTATGGTCTTGCAAAGTTTCTAGTCCCTCTTTTACGCCCTATTTCTGCTGGTACACATATGGTAAGCGATTCTTTCTCTTTTATTCAGGATCTTTTTGCCTTGGACGTTAACTCTGATACTTTAACTATGGTTAGCTTCGACATAAAATCACTTTTCACTAACATTCCTTTAGATGAGACCATCGATATCATTGTTTCTAAGTTATTTAATAATTCCACTCATTTTCAGAACTTTATCCGTTCCGAATTCACCCAACTTCTAAGCTTTGCAGTTAAGAATTGCCACTTTTTCTTTAATGGTGTTTTGTTTGAACAGACCGATGGCGTTGCCATGGGTTCTCCCCTGGGTCCTACCTTTGCCGATATTTTTCTTTCCTGGCATGAACGCTCTTGGCTCTCTAACTGTCCCACTCATTTTAAGCCTGTTTATTACCGCAGATATGTCGATGATTGCTTTTTGCTTTTTGCTTCCCCCGATCATATTGCACCTTTTCTCAGTTATTTAAATAGTCAACATCCTAACATCAATTTCACGCATGAAACTGAAGTCAACAACTGTTTACCCTTCCTTGATGTTCTTATAACACGATCCAATAGCTCATTCTCTACTTCTGTTTTTCATAAACCCACTTTTACTGGCTTATACACTAACTACAATAGTTTTATTCCTTCTGTTTACAAAACAGGATTAATCTCTTCCCTTCTTAATCGCTATTTTAGTATTTGCTCCTCCTATTTTATTTTTGACTCGCATCTTCAAAATCTTAAGAAAACGCTTTTACTTAATGGTAATCCTAATTTATTCATAGACACATGCATTCGCCGGTTTCTTGATAAGATTTTCTCACCCTCCCCCAGTTTCCCTCGCCCCCAAGAAAATCGTTTACTTTTGTCTACCCTACACTGGTCAACATAGCCTCCAAATTCGCACTCAGATTCGGAAGTTATGCTCCAGTGCTTTCCCTCACATTAACCTCCGCTTTGTTTTCCGTCCTTCTCTCCGATTGTCTCACTTTTTTGTCTTTAAGGACAGGATTCCCAGGGCCTTGAGATCTCGTGTCGTTTACCGTTTTAAGTGTCAACATTGCAGTTCGTTGTATGTCGGCCAGACAAGTCGGCTTCTCCACACACGAATCTCAGAGCACTTGGGCATTTCTGCACTTACTGGCAAAAAACGAGTCAATCCTCCTCCGACTAGCATCCTGTCACATCTTTGTGACACTGGACACCCTGTATTGCCTGATGACTTCACCATCTTGTCTTCTTCTTCCTTCAGCTCTGAACTTCTCGTCAGAGAAAGTCTGCTTATCCGCAAACTCAATCCATCGCTTAATGCCAACATGGGCTCTTTTCCACTCTCTTTATTTTAAGACCTTTCGTTTCTCGACCTTTCCAATACATCTCAGTCTGCTGTTTCCTTTTGTCCTTCCCACTTCCGTTCTTACGCCAATATCTCGTTTACATATCATGTAACATACCATTATATTAATCACCTTGTAATATAAGTTATTCATTCTCTGAGGATGTTGCGTGCAGCAACGAAACGTTAGAATTACATTATAAACCTTTAATATGCCTATTTTGCGTGTTTTTTTGCTGGGCTTTATTATTTCTTCTTCATTTAGAAATAGACCGAGAGTTTATATGCCTTCGAATGCACAAGTGGTTAGAAGAAGACAACCTAAAAGAAATATAACAACAAAAATCCGGCGTAAACCTAACGAAGGGCAAGTAAAATTTAATCCCAAGAGAAGGCCCAGATATACACTAGCACTAAGACGAAAACAAAATATTAATGGCGGAAACCATTTTTTATCCAAACGCGGCCGCCAACCTTGGCGGAAAAAAACAGTAACTTGCCAAACAGAAAACAACATTACCGCAGAGCAGGCAACCGAACGTGAGAGAGTCACAAAGATAGTCAATTTATCGTAAGAGGAACTTACCACACACCAAATACGCCTGCTGTCCAAGGGATTAAAATATACCCCGACACCAAAGCGAAATACAGAAGAATTAAAAGATGACATGAGGAAATTCACTAGGAAAATAAAGCTACGAGAACTCTTTTACAGTGAGACAGAAGATATAACGGTAACAGACTCAAGTCTTGTGAGAAACAAAGGACATTTCAACCCCCCAAGAAACAAAGACATCGTTCTGGAGACATTCACTGACTTTATCACAAAATTCCCGATTGAAGAACTATCCAATGGTGTGAAGAAATCGAACATGACAAAGAATGAATCGAATGCTTTAAGGGAACTAAAGAACAATAAGAACATAATTATCAAACAAGCAGACAAGGGGGAAGCAGCTGTCATCATGGATAGAAAATACTACTCCGATAAAATTTTAGCAATGCTGAAGGATGAAGAAACTCACTCCGAATTACGAACGCACACTGATGAAAAAGTGATGGAAGCGATACAACAATTAAGGGACAAATTCAAGGGAATTCTAACGAATAGAGAGGAAGACTACCGCGCAAAATTTAATTACCAAACAAGTAGTTTTTACGGACTACCAAAGATACATCAAAGACAACTGGTTTCGATATCTCGACGATTGCTTTATCAACTGGATATTTGGAGAAGATGATCTTCGACGGTTCCATACCCTTCTGAACTCCCTAGATCCGAATATACAATTCACAATTGAACAGAGTACAAAACAGTTATCTTTCCTGGACATACTAATAAAAAAAGACTACGACCGACTCTCCACAGATATATACTACAAAGCTACCGACACCAGACAATACGACTACACATCGAACCATCCACGCCACATCAAAAGAAACATACTTTATAACCTGGCCCGCAGAATATGCACAATTGGAGATGACATTGAGACAAAGAACACTAGATTAAAAGAACTGGAAGACATATTATATAAAAGAGGTTAGCCAAAGGAAATAATAACAATCGGGATAAACAAAGCAAGAGCATTAAACCAAAAGGAACTAAGGACACCTCAACCGAAACAAGCTACAGAAAATATCCTTACCTTTGTCACGACCTTCAATCCGAACAACTCATCGATAAACTCACTATTACAAACAAGTCTCACAGTACTAAAAAGCAGTCCAAAGATGAAATCTGCTTCAGAGAGAACAAAAATTGTAAACAGCAGGAGACAACCACCAAACCTAAAGCAACTACAAGTAAAATCAAAATTTACCAACAGAACAGAAGGAATCGTGTCAAAATGTGGTGGTAAAAGATGTACTCCGTGCGAACAATTAATAGTGGGGAACTCGTTTCACTTTAAGTCATCAAATTATGCCTTCAAAGTGAAACATGATATAGACTGCGACAGCAAGTTTGTCTTATATGTTCTTACATGTGCGGGATGTGGAGAAAATTATATTGGTGGAACCAAGACTAAACTACGTGAAAGGATGACCCTGCATCGACAACAAATCAGGGGCAGTAAATACCGTATACTACCGGCCAGTACACACATTACGCAATGCGCACAAAACAAAGAAATAAAATTTACTGTTTTTCCTTTCTACAAAATGACCACTGTATTAATAAGCATAAAAAGTGGTGAAACGCGTTGCAGAAATATATATACACAATCAGACTATAAAGTCCACTTGGTATTGCAATTTTATTTTTTATCTGTATATATATATATATATATATATATATATATATATATATATACATAATATTTAAAAAAAAGAGCAGGAGTGCTTTATCGGGATTTAAAACACGAGGCGATAGCCGAGCGTTTTAGACCCGATAAAGCACGAACTGCGAGTTTCTTAAATGTCTTATGAAATTCACCTCTTAATACGCTAATTCGTTAAGAAAGTTTGGAAATTTATCATTCATAAGGCGAAAAATTGAACTTCTTCACATATAAAGGCACATGTATCTTTTATGACATACATAGATCCAACACGCTTATGGTTTTCTTTTATCTTTTCCTCATGAATTTTTAATGAATTTTATAAATATATACATATTTCCAATACAATACAGCAAGACAATTTCTGTATTGACTTCATGTAGAGTGCTCAATACCTTATAAGATAGAGCAGATAGTAAATAAATAAGCTTAAAACTCTCAGTTGTTACTCAGAGTTTCAGGTTTCTTCGGACGATCATCAGACAACTGTACAGATTTTGATTTAGTCATTCTTTTATATAGTCTCGTACGTCATCAGATAAAAATAGTTCGGTGATCTCATTGATCGTGCGTAACGGCACGGTTTTTTGGGGGTTTTTTGTTGGGGGTTTTTTTTATGAGGAATTTATTCCTGTGTCGGCATGCTGAGAATATTTCAGTTCGTTTATTCAGTAAGTTCTTTTTGTCGGCTTTCATAACAGACAACTTCTCTTCGAGACAAAGGTATTCGTCTTAGATTCTTTATCAAAAAAATTCGGAAAGACAAACACGGGACTTTATAGAGACGACGGACTAATTTTGCTGAAGAATGTTACAGCTAGACTAGCAGAGAAAGCTAAGAAAGATCTAATCAAAGCCTTTGACGAATTTGAGCTCAAGATTACAGCCATAGCCAACCAAAAAATTGTTAACTTCCTTGACATCACCCTGAACTTACAAAACGGCAAATTCCAACCCTACAAGAAACCAAACGATGACACGCTATACATCAGCAAACAGTCCAACCACCCGCCAGCCATTATCAAACAGGTTCCGAAATTCATAAGCCGAAGAGTTTCGAAATTATCATCCAACTATGCCACTTTCACCAACGCTGCGCCTACGTACAACAACGCACTTAAGAACAGCGGCTTTAACACCAACATTGAATAGCTCCCTGACGAAGATCCCAAATTACAAGCAACCACACGACGAGAAATCAAGAAATGTAATATGGTTCAACCCACCATACAGCCGAAATGTAAAAACCAACGTAGGACGTAATTTTTTCGCCTTAGTAGATAAACACTTTCCCGCATCAAACAAATTACGTAAAATCTTCAACAAGAACACACTGAAAGTTAGCTACTGCTGCATAGGAAACATGAAGAACATTGTAAACAAACATAACGCCTGCACACTCAACAAAGACAAAATGAACAACAACGAAAGTTATTGAAATTGCCGAAACAAAGAATCCCTCCCACTACCTGGAAACTGCATGATCTCAAACATAATTTACAAAGCTGAAATTTCGCAAGCTGACAGCACGGAAAAGAAATTCTACATACGTACGACAGCCCACCCATTCAAACAACGTTACAACAACCATACGAAATAATTCCGCGACCAAAAATACTCGAACAAGACCGTTTTATCAAACTACGTCTGGGGATTAAAGAACGAAGAAAAGGATTTCACAATGAACTGCTCAATTTTAAAACGCGCGAAAGGATGTGAAAGTGGAGCAAAGCAATGTAACCTTTATCTCGAAGAGAAGTTGTCTGTTATGAAAGCCGCCAAAAAGAATCTACTGAATAAACGAACTGAAATATTCTCAACATGCCGACACAGGAATAAATTCCTCATAAAAAAATAAAAACGTGCCGTTACACACGACCATGAGATCACTGAACTATTTTTATTTGATGACGTACAAGACTGTACATAAAAGAATGACTAAATCAGAATCTGGACAGTTGTCTGATGATCATCCGAAGAAACGTGATTAAGCTCATTTATTTATATGTATATATATATATATATATATATATATATATATATAATGGACAAATGTCCAGGGACTTTCACTTTATTTTTGCGCAAATGTCCAGGGACTTTCACTTTATTTTTGACACGGCAAAGTAACTCGTTTTATCTTCTCATTTATCAGTCCAAAATCATCAAATTACTTTAAGTCTTTTTCTTGTCTCTTCCTATCATTTCTTAGATTGGGCGGTGCTGTTATGGGCCTGCTGTATTACCTTCAACCTATACTTTAACGCTATTAAAGCTGTGCGAACGGAAAGGTTTGAAATGTAAGTATTTTAAAAGCAAGAATTGTGACGTAATCAATCAATCAATCAACTTTTATTCAAGAAGATAACGACATAACAGTATTGACTGATAAACTAGCGGCCCTCAAAATCGACAAAATCCTTTAGTCAATTTTTATGTTCCATGAAATCTTTCTACTTTAAAAGGCAGCCTGTTCGGATTTCCGATAAATCCTTTTCCAGCTAATCACTCCAAATCATACCCAACCTTTAGCGATTGGTTCCGCGCTTTGATTACCTCTCTTATGAATTTAAATATAAAATTTTGCGACAATGTAATTTGCGTAATTCGCAGGATGCCAAGGTTATATTTCCAGATTTGATGTGAGAGCGAATCAAGAGGTCAGGACATCTCTAAAGGACACAAACATTTTCTTAGTTCACGATCGCTTCGGTTTTCTCTGATGTACTGCGTTTCTTGAATTCTCTTAGTAACTCGTAATCAGTTATTGTCCCGGATATAATATATATTATCCCTGGGACGTTTACTAATTAATTAAGAAACCCAGCCATAAACTGAACGATGAAATCTGAATTTGAAATTTTTAATCACTCGAATCAGATAGTATTATACTACTACATTCTGTATGAAACCTCTGTGCTAATGAACTAGGAAGGTTAGTTACCTCAATTTTGGCAACTGACCAATACATATTAGAGTTATAAACGCAAGAATGATACCACAAAAATTCGAAAATACTTTATTTAAAAAAACAAACAGAAAATAGCTTTTGTATTTTCGTGCAATAATAAAACGTGAATGACGTTATTTCAATCCTAACTGTGAGGAAATGCCCCCTTGAGTTGGCACTGGGCATTTTTGGATTAAAATGACCTTATTTGTGTCTTCTCATAGAAGCTAAACGTGTAAGCAATTTTCATTCGTAACCCTTTCCGGACTGACGAGGAAAACCCAAGTACTTTACTCTGGCCAACCCCAGACAGTTTTACTCTAGCTAACACCAGACGATTTTACTCGTCAAAGGAGACCTCTAACCGTGAAAGTATAAAGTACATGTGACGATACTTTATGTAACCTGCCTGAACGTATGCATGTATGAGGTCGAACAATGACAGATGATGTCCAAACGTTCGCGAAGGTCTTTCCCAGAAAAAGAATTCTGAGTCTAAGATAAGGGGAATCGACTTTATAATCTTAAGCTAGGCAACGTTAAACATTTGTTATTTAGTTGGAATAATTATCTCTAACACCATATCAAAAATACGAGAAATGTGATATAACTAATCTGTTCCACTTTCTAGCATGTACCACGTTATATCATGGGGTGTGTCTTTAATTGTCGGATGCCTTCCGTTCATTGGTGACCACTACGGACCAGCTGGTGTTTGGTGGTAGGTGACTAGTAATGTAACATATACTGCAACCGTTTGCTTTCTTTAAATTCTGGAAAATTTTTCCGTTTGTAGTTGGATTGATTTCAAAAGTTCCTACAGTCAAATTTGGAGATTTACGACGTATGTGTGAACAAGACAACTATTGTACATCTTAAACGTTTAATGAGTTGAATGTTATACACAGCGTGCATTTGGGAACTTGGTTATGTCAACGACGATATGTGTGAAGTCCTCACGCTCTAACCCTCAAATATGAAGAACCTCAACGGATTCGTTGCAAACCACCTCTATTCAAATAATTATGAGCTTACATTATGTTTTTTGTGTAAGATGTGTTCATGTATGAGCTTGAATTATGACAAATAATGTGACGAACGTTTGCCAGACGGGTATCGAACCCGCAATCTCCGCGTGCGCCAGAAGGCTGCAGATTTGATCCCTGCATGTTTGGGGTTTAGAAATCGATTTCTGAGAATTAGTTTGATGAACGTCCACGGATCATGCGTTGGACATTTAAAAAGCGTACAGCAAAGAATCGCCCATGTAGCCTCAAAAGTTTGTTTTGATAATATTTGTATTCTAAAATAAAACTGTCGTCATCGTCGTCACTTTTGGTGTCGTTGTCGTTGTTGTTGTTGTTGTTGTTGTTGTTGTTGTTGTTGTTGTTGTCATTGTCGCTGTCGTTGTCGATGTTGTTTTTGTTGTTGTTGTCCGTATCGTTGATATCGTCGTTGTTGTGGGGGTTGGGTGGGAGAGATGGTTTGGTTTGGGAGTATTCCCATTTCGACAAAGCAACTTTTGATATTCATTCGTTGACTTACTACCTTTACAGATGGTACATTCCCTTGTGGGTTTTGCTATTAGCGATGCTGGTAACATATATTTATATTGTGGTAAAACTTCGTCGAGAGGTAAGGCATATCGACGATATTTCATACTTAAATTTGGAGAAATTCCATGATGCCATTTAAACTTTTCAAACACGCTGTTTAGTATGAAATACGGAAATTGTCATGCATTATATTCGGAAAGAGTGTTGATAAATGGGTGAATAGCTGGACTGTCATCTGTGATGAGGCCACGGAGAAATGGTGATCTAGGCCTCACTATTCATAAATATGGTCAATTAGATTGGCTTAAGTAGGAGGAGAGAACGACTGAGTGGGAAGATGTTACAGTCTTCGTGAAATGGTAGAATCCAGTTGCGAGCTGGATGGAGGTAAAAAGGTCCTTGCAGAAATGTAAGAAGTAAAAGTGTAACACTGAGAACTGTCCCAAGCCTCTCAGAATCGGTATGTCTTTTACCAACATGGCCTCCAGCACCAACCCCCCAACTTGTTTTGGTCCAGCCTCGCTGCTGATTGCCATAGATTACAGTGAAGGTGAGGATGTGAAGGGGGAGGAGTGAAGTAGGGTGGGGACTGTGGAGTGGAGTGAAATGAAGTAGAGTGACGTGGTGTTAAGCGAAGTGAGGTGAAGTGGAGCGACGTTAAGTAAAGTGAAGTGTGTCGCTAGCCAATAAAATTCTTGGCCTGCGAAAGCTAACTTTAATAATCAAAAAGATAACCATTCTTACTACTTTATATTAAGGTGACTCGCTGGGAAGGTACCTACAGACCAGACGACGAAAGGCATAAGGTAAGTTAGATTTTCTTCCCGTTCTCCTATCAATACCGTTATGTATTTCAGGCCCGTACCATAGCCACTCTGGCTATGCTCCCCCGAAACTTGCTGGAAAATAGTAAGACGGGTGACGGGAAAAGATAGAACAGACTAAAACATACATGAGGTTGATAATGGGTCATATTATAACATTAATAACAGTCTTATTCCAACGTTATTTGATGCAATATAAAGATTTGTCGGAAACGTGAAAGCCAATGACGTTTATTTGGAAAGTTTACCTCTCGTGAACATGTAACCATCAGAACACAAATCCGTTGGTTTTCAAGCATCACCATTACAAATAATTTACCCTGGATTTAATAAATACCAAATAAATTTCCGTGTCTGGATACTGAGATCCAAATTTGCGGGATTGTCACGAGGCTTGAGAAAAGCATACACTGTATGTAAAAGCGTATATTCTGACATTTTGAATGAGTAATTCTCCTAGAAGTCATCAACTACCAATCACAGACAATCTTAAGAATATTGAACCCTAGACCCAATTGTTCAAAGGACTGTTAGTTTAATCTTGGCTTAGTGAAAATGTCGTGGACAAATTCTAGCAATACTGCAGGCGAGAATTGAAAGTTTCTACGACAGACTTTGAGAAAATTCGAAAAAGTTTTCTGCTGTGAAACTTAAACTCGACTTGTCACCGAAAATGTACCAAACCAATTAACCAAACAATGCAGATGCTGATAATCCTAGGTTAGCGTTAATCTTCTTTTAACAACCTGCCCCTGTTGAACAAAGTGAAACCACTTCAATGTGGTGGAAAAAAAATAAAAAGCAAGGTTTCTAGCTATTTGAACGTTAAGCAACGCACCAAGTGTTTGAAGTAATGTTTTAAACACGAGTTGGTGTTCTTCCTTCGATTTCTAGATACCGAGAAACGAGTTGAAAACCGAGGCGAAGCCGAGTTTTTTTAACGAGTTTCCAGGTCTCTAAAAATCAAAGGAAGAACACTAAACGGGTGTTTGAAATTACTTCTCAAACAAACCAGTATTTTAGGCGAAAATCCAGCCGAAAGTTGGAAAAATTCAGCTGTAATCTTCCTCCGATTTCTAAATACTGATTAATTACGTGTTTTTTTTTGGTTTTGCTTTATGAATTATTAATGAGATTGAGAATAAATATTCAAGCACACAAAAACCATTATGTATTTCTTTGACAAAGGAAATTAATACTGAATGTCACAAACTTCAGTACACTTTTAGCGGGAAATTTTCTGTGTTTGGATACTCTAATCCAAACACGGGTATTAACCAAACAGAACGCGCGTATTAGACATGTTATTGTATAAATCATATTGATAAATGACACAATAATCTGAAATTGTTGACGCAAACAACTAATGGGTGTAATGTGTATTTTAGTTCATTCTGATTTTTCTATTTTAATGATTCTTTGGTCCATGTAACGTTCAGTTGCATATTGTTCGTTCAAGAAATAAATGGATATTGGAGATCCATAAAAACTCAAACAATCAAAATTACTGACTGATATGTCATACGTTAATGTGTTCAAAAAGCATTAGTAGAGTTACATTTTGCGATAGTTCATTGCTTTGAAGCTTAAGAAACTCCAAACCAATTCAAAGGACGGCTTGCCAGACCCTTCACTTGCACTTTAGCCGTGCATCAATAAATTTTGACCACTCGATACGGACCATTATTGTATTTAGCCATTTTACAGTTTGTTTTACGGTCGTAAGTTCATGGAAACCCTGGTGTTTTTATTAATGTCTGATTGCACGTCTATCAGTAACGTACCGGTTTCTTCAGAAGTATTTGTTTTAAAATTTAAAAATTAGCGATCGGGTTACTTGATGTAGTGTTATTATGAAGTGCTGCAAACAGCCGTTTCAAGACAAAAACCATTGAATTTTATTTGATATGTCTACGTAATAACAATTCAATAGATTTTCCTAAAGGTAAAATTTGCCTGACATTTTTTAAATACACTACACGAGAAGTCGGTTATATTGTGGGGAACTCAGAAAATATTTCTTTGAAATATAGTCTAAATGCATGTTATATGTACCCTGAACAATGACTTAAATCGAGCATTATATTATTTGTAATTTATGTATTGTCTGCGGTTGTGTTGTCTAGGAAATGCTTAAGAAAGATATCAAACGTCTGAAGGCTTATCCACTGATATACATGGCGTTGTCCGTTTTTCCTTCTGTTCACAGGTTAGTGTTTGAACTTTATGAAAAATTTTATGCAATGAAGAGGAAAGGAGGAAAGAAGGAAGGAAGGAAGTGCGCAATTAGTCGCGGAAGAACATGCGAAAAGAAGAGAGGAAAGAAAGGGAAGGGAGTAGAAGGGAAGTAGAGGGAAGGGAAGGGAAGTAGAGGAAAGGGAAAGGAAGGGAAGTGGGGGAATAGAAGGGAAAGGAAGTGGGGGGAATAGAAGGGAAGAGAGAGGGAAAGAAATGATAGGAAAGGATAAAGGAAAAGAATAAAAAGAAAAAGTAAGGGAAAATAAAGGAAAGAAAAGAAAGAAAGGAGAGAAGGGAGTTTAGGATAAAGTGAGTTGAGTTGGTATAGTGGGGGATGACGTTTGCTAAGATGAAGTGCGCAGGAAGGAATGTGTGAACAGTAAACTAGGGCACTCCAATCTTATTCCTACGAGCAAAAATGTACTTCCAGTCGATGAGTGCAACATGGATATAACTGAGATTTGTGCACAGATAACGACTCAGTCAACCAAAGTATTAAAGAAGTAATCCATATATTAAGCGAAAAAGACCAGCAATTAACTCTCGGGAAGAATGCAGCGAGTTGGTTGAACATTTATTCCAAGCTATATTAGTTTTAACATTTATTGTTCAAAATTTTAAGTCTCTATTTGCATACGTTAACAATTTAGTTAAACATATTGCTTTCCTAGAATACATTCCCTGACATAATTCATTCCTATATTTTATTTCTATTGAAGCAGCATTTTGGTCGCTTCTCGTTCAGTTTCTGATAATGTCGTACAGGACGAAAGCTTAAGCGAACAAAGCTATTTTAAACAGTAGCTATTGGCCTCTTTTGATTTTGCTTTATGTCACAATTATACAATGCCACTGAAAGAGAATTTTAACTTTTTAACGAGACTTGAGGTCACTTTGATTGTGGGGAAACATCTGTGGATTACCGGTGTCATGGAAATTTTGCCCCCCAAAAATTTCATCCCAGGGGGACGAAGTCCCTAGAAATTTCGCTCCGTATTATCGCCCCCCTTCGGGGGAACTTGCACTCCCCGTTTTTCTTGAATCCGCTCATAAGAAATCATGTGCATTGTTTGAGTGTTCTTGTTAAGTCGTGTTGAAAAGGTGCACGAACACTTTGAGGAATGAACGCAATTCTATTTCAGTTGTGCCGAATGAATTTATATTTCGATCGCGTCTTTTGTTTTTCTCTATTTTTGTCAAAGAATCCATAATGCCTATCACGATAAAGAAGTATTTTGGATGATGTTATTACACGCCATCTGCTCACCGTTACAAGGTATGTCATAAACACTTGACGAATTACGCACTGGGTAATTACTTTTAGGTTTTAGGTAAGTTTTACTTCATTTGGGGCAGGTAGATGCCAGCCGGCATACAAAGAAATCTCGCAAAAATTGTTGTGAGCGCGTTGAAATAGCCCGCTGTAAGTCATCCAAAATTTTAAAACCATAAATTTTTAAATGACAGTCCAAGTAGCCAACCGCAGAACTCATTGGAGTCCACGAAATGCCGCGAAATAAATTGAAAACACTGAAGAAGCATCTACGTTTGAACATCCGGCTTAAACAGGTTTTTTTTTTTCAAGTTTGGACACTTCTAAGTACGCTGACTTGCAGATTGACCTGACTACGTTAACTAAAGCATGCTCGATGGTAGTAAAATGTAGCATTGTTTCGCCAATGGTATCTGAAAACTTTGATCGATATGACTCACAACGTATTGTACTGCGAGCCGTAATTTGGGGAATCATCTCCATATATGTTATCGGTACGCTTTTTTGTTTTATGGTTGTGTCATTGTAAGGTTCCATCTCATTATTCACAGTATATCTCTACCATTAATTTATGACTGTATTATTGGTATTTCATTAATATTAGATAACAGTTTCATTATTATTTTTCTTTAATATCATTAGATATGTATGACTTTACTAATGTCCAGTTCCAAGAGATGCAATCAATAGTTATTTTATATTGCGTAGTCTAAACGTATGGGTTAACCAATTACAAAATGCTTGCTTTCCCTAGTTGCAGCGTTAAAAAATAATCAATGCGTAATCAAAGAGCAGTTTTCTTTCCCACAAGTATTGAAAATAATGAAAACTAACTATCGATTTCTTTGCATTTTCTTCATTTAAATCTCTCTAAAGGAAGCTGTATGGATTACAATGGCACGCGATAGCAAGTTACTTTGTTATAACCCAGCTCCAAATCTGTCTTTTTATCATTTTTCATTGTCATGAGCTTTTCGCGCGAATCAATGTGTACTTTTTGACAAGAACAATGTATTTCTGCGTGCTTTCGATGTCACAGATTGTTGCGCGGACAGGCCTAGCGTGAAATGTGGTGACATTTGTGTGATAATTTTTGAATACTAAATGGTCTTCAAAGGTTAACAAGATATGGCAAGATAACGCTTATTCGTCGTTGTAG